>VZSV01000237.1:937488-957042 GCA_013398735.1 Nothocercus julius | reverse complement strand
TATGGTATATGTATTTCCCTTTCTACATTTTGCCAATGATCTCTTTTTACTGCTCAGATTTAAACATTTTTTTTTTCTCTCCTGGTCTCCAATTATTCTATTTTCATTGATGCTGCAGTGATTATGATCAATATGATCAATCCACACTCTACGATGCTGTAGTCATTGTCAGGACAATACAGTGTCACACTTATTTCATGGAAAGAGCTGCCAAGGTTTTCTGTAAGCCAGAAAATGTTCTGCTAATATTTAGCTCTTCTAACTTCTGCAGAAATGTATTGAACAACAGATCATTGTAAAGGTCATACTTGACAGATTGGTATTAAATCCCGTATCTTATAGATGAGGGCTAAAGCATCAGTTATGCAGAATCACTAGCCAGTTTGAGAATCAGGTCAAAAACTAGAGGGCCTTAGCTCCTAGTCTGAAGCTGAAGTCACTCCTTTCCTCATTCTTCCACTATTTTTATAATATTTAAAATGTAAATTTTACAAAACAATTGCTAACTTATTGTAATGTTACAAAAACAAATTATGGTGCTATGTTTTAAACAAATAGGAAGATAAAGTACTGCTTTAAAGCAATCCTCATGGAGGTTGATGAGGCTTAAGTTCTTACCATTATATTTTTCCTAAAATGACTATCCAGCCATACAAAAGAAAAAGGACCCTGAAAATGCTAGAGCTTGTGAGGCTTAAATCTCAGAGTATTTGCAGATTGAGAAATCAAATTTCACTGTGTTTATATGAGGAGGAAATATTAAAAAACTCTCTAAAGCAAAATGAATATTCTTATGCAGGTGCTTCACAAAGTTCAGCTTTCTAATTCATTAATTCTCATTAATACTTGCAATTAATATTTCATTGCACAGTAATAAGCCTTTTAGCAAAGACTATTGGCAGAAGTTACACTATATTACATGAACTGTTGTGTAGTATAAAAAAGTTTATTCACAGTTCCTTAGTGGAATTCATAACATCTCCCACAAATAGATTGTTTGTTTATCTGACATTATTTATGAACTTCTGTAAACAATCCCAAGTGCTGTTTTCTTTTACACAATGCTCTGTAGCAGCTTGTAAATTTCATTACCGTTCCTTCATAAAATATCAAAAGGACCCAATAACATCACCAAAGCTGTTATAATGTACATGACATATCTGGTGTTATTAATGACAAGTTCCTGTAATAAAATGGAATCATTTATGATTTTCAGATCGGATCCACGTGTTCAGATTCAGGAGAGAAACTGGCTTCCTGCATGTACTCTGGTATACTGAGTCATTTAGATTTCATGTTAAAGATGACATTCAGAAAATAAAATTGTGTAAAAGGACTATATTAAGAAAACAATAAAAGATGACTTCTAGCATTTAAAATAGTTTAAATGATCTGATATCTCACTAGTATGAAGATTAGTAAAAGCTATAGAGCCAGCCAAGGAGTTGAAGCATTTTCAACGCACACTGAGTCATAACTCTTCATTTTTCCCTACCTTCCCATACTCTTTTCCCCTTCTAAAATGAGTTTTTTCTATGATGACCTGAACACATCAATTGTTTGCAGAAGCCCACCTGCCTGTGCACTTTGGTGGTAGGGCCCAGAAATTTTCTCTCTGAGAATTTTCCGTTGCTCACTTCATCAGGGGGTTTGATTTCTCCTTTTGCCTTTAGATATGAAGCAAAGAGGAATTTGAGTTTTCAGAACCTCTGGCTCTTGGCTACCCATGAGAGCCCAGAATTCCTACCGCCGTGATTACCTAGCCATCTGAGGGAAGAGCTATCCTGATGTATTTTGAGCACTTATCTGAGGTGTTAATTTAGGAACCTCCTCTTTTGAAGGTATCCCATTACCACTGAAGTGTGTTCCTTCATGATGGGTCTAGAGCCAATTTAAGACAGAATCACTCTCTGAAGAGACTTTCTTCCTCCTTTATTATAAGAAAAGTACAGGCATCTCAGTTAAGTACTTATTATAAAAGGGATCAACCATTTCTTTTTTATCTTTAAGCCTTAGCTGTAAACAGACAGCTTCTGTGGAATTTATTATGTGAATAAATAGCAGAAAGGGTCTCAATACATCCTTATAGTCTTCCTTGATTATTCATATCCTCTCACAGATACTGGGTCTGAAAGACCTTTGGTTTAGCTTACAAATATTCTTGCATGTTTTTATATACCTAGCTGCTGATTTCTTGGTGTGACAAAACAAACCTCAAACAGGGAAACATTGCATGTGAGACTTAAATGAAAATTTCAGTAATCTTGAGCAATTTGAAGTTAGCATGCTAAGAAAAATGTTCCTAGGATTGATAGTGTCAAGGCATCAAAAATCATGCTTTGGGAAATGAAGG
Source organism: Nothocercus julius (assembly GCA_013398735.1). NCBI lineage: Eukaryota > Metazoa > Chordata > Aves > Tinamiformes > Tinamidae > Nothocercus > Nothocercus julius. The sequence continues at coordinate 954,689 of VZSV01000237.1, read as the reverse complement.
AAAATTGTGAATAGAATGCAATCAGAAATTCTAAATTTAGCAGAGAAGGCAGTCTTAACCTACCTCAACAACTGCATAACTGAAGGCACAACTGAAAAAAAGATTTTTTTATAAGTGACAACTCATTTTAATTGCCCAAAGATATTAAAAGCTCTTAGAGTAGAAGAAAAACTTATATCAAAAACTTCAAAGGTATAGAAGACAACTGGATGAGAATGTGACATTGGATAAATATTTAAAGTAAGAAAAAAGACATTTTACATCAGCACCTGATACTATAGGCAAAAATATAATACCCTTTCTTTCATAATGGAAAATCTTATTAAAAGGGAAAAGTAAGCAATGGGCACTTAGCCAATGACAAGGTTTGAGATCATATCACTTTCTGGTAAGTCATTAGAATCTGTGACAAGGAGGTATATATGTCATGTACAAACAAACAAAATGTCACAGAATGTATATATGAATGAATAAACATTAATCTCTAAAACTTTCTGCTTCTCTTCAGAGTATTCCACCCACAATAATTTACACTTAGGTAAAGAATATTAAGAGACTGAGGCATGGTAGAAAATTACTGCTTATTGTTTTGCTCTGAGTATTTTGCAATGGATATTTCATATTCTGTCCCCCATGGAGAACTGTACTCTGAAAAGTGTCTACCACAAAGGGGAGTTACCTCTCCCATATTGTTCCATCATTTCACATTGGCCAAGTAATAGTAGAATAATGGCTGTTCTAGAAAAGTAGTTAGCTTCCTTCTTATAGACTAATAGATGATCTTCTAGAGCTGATCTGGCTGAGGATGGCAAGCAAGAAACCCATGTTAATGCTCAACGGTGCCACAGATGAGGGCATTTCAAAAATAGACAAACAAACAAAACCAACAAAAAACCAAAAATATAATAAAAAACATCTCTATAATCCTGACTCTCATTATAGCCTCTGCAAAGCTACAAACAGTGGAAGCATCTATGAAAAGAGAATTAATGCTAAGGATAAATGAAAAACAAGTATCAAAACCACAGAGGCATCAGAGATGAAATTATATCTGGATGAGACAGGAAATATCAGAAATATTGCTGGAAATACACAGCAAACACTGAGAACATTAGAAAAATGCAAGAGCTGAAATGCAGAAATAAATTCCACTAGAGACAGAGGAAAGCTTCCTGATGTAGAATGATGTTACTTTGTAGAATACTTTTCTGAGAAAGTAGAGGAAAGGTAAAAATCTCAGCAATGCTTGATTAAAACTGCATTAAAAAAGTAAATATTAAAAATGAAAGAATCTTACATAAGCAGTAATATTTTTACATCTATTTCCATTTTCACTATTCTAAGGAGTAAATAGTGTGATTTTATGTTATTCAACTGCTGTCCATTTTCTATTTTTTGCTTGAATTCAGTATTTAAGTAGGCCAAAAACATAACCTCAGCTACACTACTGGTTAATAAAATATATCAGCAATTTTCTACTGGAGAGTGTCAGGTGTGTTCCATAGTTAGGTTTCCTGTAGTGACTTTTGTCTAATGAATTACTGAGGATCAGCTGCAGCAATCCAGTCCCAAGATAAAAGTCAGTATTCACTAGTAAAGAGCATTGTGGAGATGCTTACCGATAGCTACATGGCCATTAGCTTGAATATATCCTTAGGATACAAGCAAAAACATTTCAAATAAACACAGAGACAGCTTTAGAAAACAAGATTTTACAGAACTAACACAATTACAGAGCACACTTTTCCAAAAGGCACTTCTATAACCCAGCTTTTCAACAATTCCAAACTTTTAGTTTACTTTTGAGACTACTGAAGATGGTGGATTAGGCTTTCATGATTCATCAGCAGGAAAAAAAAAAAATAGCTCACACCAATTCCACTGTCTGTCCTGGAACTGAGTGGCTTACAAAAAGTCTGCAGGCTCAGACCATCCCATCTGCATTCCATGCAGAGAGCACAGCTCAGTTTTGAGGGGATAGTGGCGGGCAACAGCAATGTAGTCTTGTGGACAAGATGAAGGGATTTCTCCTCTTCTGTCACACAAAGAGGAAAAAGGAAAAGGGCATTCCAGAGTCTGGGCAGCTCTGGGCTTTTGGAAAGCTCAAAGGGCAGTTGAAGTAGGCTTGTATTATTCATATATATGCTGGTATATTCATATCAGCAATTTTCAATTGTAATTCAGAGCATTTTTCAGAATAGTATAATGATAATTACATTACATATCAGGACTTTGATTTTACCATATAGACCTTACAAGAAGTCTAGGCAAAAGTGTTGTTCAGAATGCAACAGAGGCTGTTAATCCAGACTGCAGAGAGAGATCAATCTCAGAAAATTTGTGGTACATTAAAATCTTTCTTCTAACCAATTACACTTTAAAAAAAAAAGGCAAAATCCTGTACATATACTCTCTGATGTGACCTTTCTTAGATATAAATTCAACTTTGGTTTTACCTCAGAAAGTCTTACTGCTTTTAAAGATGTTTGACTGTATCTCAAAAGAAGATGCATTACTAGGTCCGAGTGATTATTGAACATTACCAATGGGGTCATGTCGATTATGGTTTTGCAGAACATTCAGCTTCCTCCCGGTCACTTAATGAAAGCTGAGGGTTTTTTTTAGTGACAAATTGTAGTGCAAGCTGCCTGGATGTTTTGAGCAGTTATATTCAAAGTTGAATTCCAAATCTGACCTGGCATGTCTTTCTAATTCAGATACAAATTAAACTGTATCAGCTCAAGGAGAGCTATTGATGAAGCAGCATAATGGATATTTTTAAGAGACAACTGGATATGTACAAGCATTGTAGGCTTGACAAGGTTATAACATTAAAGAATATCCTGAATATGTGAAGGTCCCTATGAAAAGCTTGTGTGTTGCCACAGGTAACACAGGTATTGATACTGAGCATAATTTGTCAATGACTTTACCTCATTTAACTCTCTGACAGAATAAGTAATTTATCTTACTGGCATAAACATTAAGAGGTTATTGAGATCTGCCAAACTCAGTAATAGGAAAAAAAAAAGGAGAAAGAGAATTTTCTGTTTTAAATGTATTAAACCGCATGACCTTCAGGATAAAGATCTGCAGGATAAGTTCTTAATTGCTTCAAACTTTATTTCCGTAGTTTTATTTGGGTGTTTTTGTTTAATTTAACACTCCAATGAACTATCCAATGAAAAGATCTGACTTGTGTCAGACACCAAGTTTCTCATTTTCAATTAAAGCAACAAAATAAGACATTCAATATAAATATATTTATTCTTTTTCGTAATGATCCCCAGATGTAGGCTCCAATATTTCATGCATCACTAAATCTATCAAGTAATGATTGTTTTCTTGGAGCTAGTAGAGATGAAACCATTAATTTTTTTAGTGTCTTTTTCCTACGCTGATTTTAAGTTTTGCCATAGCTGTTTCAGACAGAAATGAATGGCTCCCCCAAGGCAGAAAGAATCTGTAAGTTTAGCTTTCCATTCCACCCCAAATCCAATTATTATAACAACCCTCCTAGTAGTGTTATAGTTAAATGCCTGTCAGTGTTTCTATCATAACCCTTTCTGTGGGAGTTTATAGCTCGACCATTTAAAAAAAAAAAATGCTCCAAGCTAAAACTTGGCATATGTGGTTTCAGCTCCAAATATATTAAATAAATAAATAAATAAATAAATAAAGCAACAAAAACTGTTTGCCCACCTTAACTTTCCAAAGCATCTCCTTAGTTATTTTTACTCTCAAGGAGGTAAAAAACAAAATTAAACAAAAAAGCAAAAACAAACAAACAAAAAAAAGAGAACAAAAACAGAAAAAATCAAAAATAAATAGAAAATGGACATGCAAGCCCTTATTCATGTAGCAAAAGTTGAAACAAGTAGATCAGAAATAAGGAACAGTCCTTCTTGTAAAACATTGCTGATTCCAGAATCTGCCTTGATTCAGTGGACTGTAGACAAGTCTTAAGAAGGCCACCACATGGGACAGTTCATAAATGTTACAGTTAACTAATCTCAACATTGGCACATGCTAAAGTTTGGAGGACGAATAGAAATATAATGGAAAGGGTTATCCAGATTTTACAAAGTCCTAACAATAGAACTACAGTGATAAAATTGTCAATGGTGCATCCAATTAGCATTCTGGTGCATTGATACCTCATCTTGTTTAAATCATTTACACTGTAGCATATCATCATTGTCTTTGTTTATCAACTATAAATTAAAGTCCATGCATCTTCCTTTTCTTGTAGTTTCATAAATTGCAAACAACAGCACTCATCAAGGAACTCAGCAGAGCAATTTTGGATGTGAAGAAGTCAATATCTATGATGGGGATAGGAACAGTCACAGATGTGGTCTTAACTTAAAATATAGCCAAGGGCAACTTGTTCTAAAATACATCACTTACAGCAACAGTGCACAGGGGAACATAGGAATTGACTATGTTTCCTTAGAATTCTGGAGAAAACATTTTCAGAGAGCTTTGTTTTTCAGAACTTTCTTGTATTAGCTAGTTTTATATATATATATTTATTCACACATATACATATATATGTGTATATATGTGTGTACATATACATATATGTGTGTGTATATATATATGTATATGTGTGTATAAATATATATGCATAAGCAGACACACACATATAGAATATATATGTATGTACATATATATATATACATAGATATTGGAAAGCATCATGAACCCTACATTTTGCTAACTTTGTCAAAATACCTTCAGGAAATTAGCAGAGGGCTGACAGTTAACAGAGGCTCTCCCAAGATTATATGAGTAGTTCAAATGTTTCTGTCCAGTCTGACTCACTTCGAAGTTATAAGATTTCTTCTGCCACTGTACTGTGTCTCTAGAACTCCTCATAATCTTTGCACTACAGAATAGACTCAGCAAATTAAACGTGTCATGAGAAGGCTGCCACTCCGGCATGACCTTTTACAGATCTTAATTAAAATATTAAAACCTAGTAGCCTGAACAAAAAAAAAAATCTACCTTCTCCTGCTTGACGTCTTGTGGTCTTGAAGTAGATCATTTAAACCTGTATTTTTTCTTATGATTTCTTATTTTCTGCTCAAACTGCGATTTAAATGGTTTATTTCCATTCTAACTCCATTAATTTTATACCGTTAATTTTCTTGAGAGTGTTTTACTTTTTTCTCTGCTCTTTTATGTGGTCCAAGCACTGCAATAATATCCTTATAATAGTTCAAGTCACTATTTTATACATATGAAAAAGGTTGACTGGACTGAGTTGGCATATATCTTTTCACTTCTAGGGATCATACTACTTACACCAAGTGAGTATCTGACTCAGTGCATTTTATAAAGCATATGTTTGGCAGTGAAATGAAAGCAGACTTGCTATGTCCATACTTCAGATTTCTTATCTTCTTCTGGGTTTTAGGTTTCAGCTTAATTGTCAGAGCATGCATTTTATGATTCAATCTAAACATAATTCAGTTCTATAATGTAATCTCCTCAATCTGCTCATTATTTCCTGAGGCTGTTACAGAGCTTATAGAATGAGCTTGCTGTGAGATTAAGTGCAATATTTCAGTGATTTAATTTACAATGCCAAAATCCTCCTCCGTGGATATCCAATCAAATGGCATGAGGAGTTCATAACATATGAGAATATATACAGTCTTTTATTTATGTTGCTTCAGTAGGGTTCTTGGACAACAGAGGGTAAATATAATTGTCATATGCCTGGTCCATGTTTGTTTGTACTTCCTTTCATAAGCAATTCTCATGAACAATAAGAATTTCTCTTACTGGTTCAGTTTGCCAACAATATGAGAAGAGGGCTTAAAATCTTAGGAAGAAATTGAAAAAAAATGAATAGTAGTGACCTAACTCTTCAAGCTCTTAAGTCAATAGAAGAAGTTTTAATATGATCTTTCATGTGTATAGAGTTTGGCTAATATGGACACATTTTCAAAAGTCCCAGCTGACAGTCATCTCTGACTCTTTACATCTCAGGCACTGGCTTTTGGAGTAACACCTGAAGCTCCCCCACGCAGAAGGATGCTCTCAGGAACTGACTGGACACACTTGAGCTGCTCCAAGTTTCTTCTTTACATCACCACAAGATGTGCCAAATGTAGCTTATTAAAACACCCTCCAAAGAATGGAACTGCTTAGTTTGGTGACTGGGAATCAGTCCTTGGTGTAGCAATTCACATGGAGGGAAGAGAAAGAGACCTCTAATGAGGATGCTTGCTTATAACATCTCTACTGCAAACACCTATGTTGGTGCTTCCCAACATATGACCCAAGGTGGTAGTGCCTTCACAGATATCAAAGCAAAAAGATACATGGAAAGTCTGTTAATTAAAAATAAAAGCGTCAATAAAAGAGTTCTTGAGAATAGAAAAAAAATGCAAATCTCCTTATGACTTAAAAAAATCTAATTAGTCCTGAAATAGATAGTTAGGCTTCCTGTGTAGTATATGAAACTTGCTAAAATTTTCATAGTGAATTTACATTTTTGACATGAAGCTGTGTGAAGCAGCTGATAGGAAATTCAATAGAGAATAACATATCTTAAATCTTGCTTCTGTCTAATATTAAAGTGTCTTACATTCTCCATTTAGCTCCAAACTGAAGCTGTCATTTTCTTAGAAAACGGGCAGAGGTCATGGCAAGTCTCCTTTACCTACTAGCCCAAAAGTCTCAGCAGTCTTTCAGAAAAAGATATTCTACTCAATGTTTTCCCAGGAAAATGTTCAAAGAGGGACAACAAACCCAGGCTTATGGTCTATGAGTACTGAGCACAGTAAGTAGAAAACAGATTCCAGCAACCAATTAACTTGTACAGTTTCATGCTACTGAGTACTCACTTGTACAGTTTCATGCTACTGAGTACTCACTGCTACAGAGTACTATGGCCTGGAGACCCAGTAATCTCTTTTAGTATTCTCCTGACGAGAACGCTAAATAAGAATTTGGGAACTGCTGCATTGCAACTGCCAGTTTACAGTCACAGTTCTGTGAGATTTCTTGCACTGCCAAGTTTAACTTTTTGAAAGACTCCTATTGAAAATCAAGGTCAAATTGCAATTTTAGGAGGAGAATTTTTTTGTGAACTCTGTCATCACTTCATTTTGTCTCTATGCAAAGAAAATTGTGTCTTATATTCCAAGTCACAGTACATTTATTCTCAGATAGTTTTACACTGCAGTCACCACCAAATATTTTACTGTCAAAATATTTATATCATCTATGGAACTGTTACAGAAACTAACTATGCTTCTAAGGTTTCAAAGGAACAGATTTTATCTGAGTTTGGCATATCTTTTGTTTCACAGTATAACAGAAATATATTTCTCAGGGTTTAAGTACAGTGTAGTGATCAATACAACAGGAGTAAAACTGGTTATATACTGCGTAAAGAAAGGTTAAAAAGACCAGCCTTGCAGTTAGGCTGTTCATTCATGGCATCCCTTGAGAAGTGACAATGTTGAAATCAGCAGGTTCTTCAATTGATTACGTTATATTGTTTTACAAAATTGCAACTGTTTAGACATACTAAAGAAAAATATCTTTAAATTAGCATAGTGAATGGGGTAAAAATTATTAGTTCCAAGTTATGAACAATCTATTAATGAAGAAGAAATTTATAGGAAAAAAATAATGCCAGCTAGAAAGACTCAGATTTATTTTTGTTTCATATACTCAAGCTCCTAGAGTTGGAATGCAAAAACTTTTGAAGGGTTCATAATTTTTATAATGTTGTAATGTCAAGTTTCCACCTTGGGAAGTCTTTGTGATTTTTGATGTGACCGTGAAGCTTTTCACTGAAAATAGAAAGCTATGCCTTTCTAAGTTCTCATTTACACCCTCCGAGGGGAGAAATAATGTTAGTTGATAGTGTCATTCATATATGATATTCCCCAGGAGACTAATCTAAATCTTCATGAGGCTTGAAGGGTCACTTGTATGTTCTCTGCTTTTCACCTGCAGAGGGTGATTTATAAAGGACAGGCCTATGATTGAGTGTTTTTTTGCTTTTATCTGTTTAAATAGGTGACTGTGAACCACCACTGCACTTATAAACATACTGGAAAATATTTTTTTTATCAAATTTGGCTCCTGTGAAGCCTTTCTGAAACAATCATAAGATATATTAGGACTCATGTATTAATTAAAAAAGAATTCTGCATTTCTGATATTTAGTTGCATGCAGGTGCATGTATCCTCAATAGCCTTCACCAGTACCAACCTCCCTGCAGTAATGAACATGCAGTAATGTTCTTCCTATAGAATTTGCAGAAATCTCATTCTACAGCCCTGCTGATGTAGAAGTGAGGTAGAAATGTCATTAAATCCTAGTTTTCCTCAATTGACTAATAGGAATATTGATCTGGGAAAGGTCAATCCATACTCACCTCAATTAATTGCTAATGCATAAATGAATGTATTAATGTTCATCCGCCACATATTGGATTCAGCTCCTGCTATTAATGTTAGAAACTCCATCACCAGGTTTTGCATTCCTCCTCCCTCCCCACCCCCCCTCCTCATCCCACCACATACACACACATTCCTAACGAATTTTCACTTCCTTCTGTCACTGAAGCACAGATATGCTACCCAGGAAAGAATGGTCCAAGTTGCATGTATGGGGTTTTTTGTTGGTTTGTCTATTCTTTTTTTTTTTTCTTTTTTTCTTTTTTTTTTTTTAGATTAAATGAAGATATTGATGGAAATCACAGTGGTGTCAGACCTCTCAGCTCTCTTGCTCAATCCTGTAGCCTTCCCATCCCTCTGAGATGGGTCTGAGTCTCTCTGTGAACAGCTGTCTGTCCTATAATTTTTCTGTGTCAGAAATTGTATGCAGGAGACCTTGTTTTGTTTTCTGCAAGAATGCCAATCTGATAGGCAGTCTGGTGGACTTCTGATTTTGCAGCATTGTGGTAAATTGAACCATTCTGTTAAACAGGCAGGTCTGTACTATGAGTCCTGTTGGGCAAAAGGGCTGACCGTAAGCAACAAGAATTCTAAACCAAGTATTCAACTGAAGTAACAAATCAATTAGACCAAAAATATTTATTCATGCATTAGTGATGTGGAGGGAGGGTTCATCTAAATGCTGGATATTTGGTCTGAAAACAAAGCCTTGAGCCCACTGAATCTAACCAGAGGAAAAAGAAATACTCTTTTTTTTTTTTTTGGAAGATATACTTCCTCAAAAGGGAAAATATTCACCATGCACTTTGGTACACTTCTAGATGGAAAGGGGCAAGTCTTTCTCAGTTAAGGAACTGTCAAGCTTGGGAAACAGCTTATAGCCAGCAGGTACAGAAGAACAGTTTGGGATGATGACTCCTTCAGGTATAAATTATGGTAACATTATCCACAGGTAAAGGACAGATAAGTAATTGGCAAGGTTCTAATAGAAAATACTAAAAAGCAGTCAGACAAGAGTCCCATTTAAAAAGAATAATGACAGGTACAAAACATAAATAAAAGTTGGAAATAGAAAGTAAGACTGTGGATGGTCATACTGCATAATAGAAAAACAAGAAAGTAAGGTAATATGTATCCTAGTGTTAAACACTGCACTACATATACAGAAAAGATAGGGTAGGTCACATAGTGAAAAAGTGGTGCTATGTATTAAAGTCTCTAGCAAAGAATTAGAAAAAAACACAGCTATTAGACAGTGAGAGGATCCGGACATCGATACGAGAGGTTTTACACAGTACTGACTGTCCAAGGACAATAACAATGGCTGGGATGCTGTGACTGATCAATAAACCCCTTACAACAGAGGAAGGCTCAGATGAGCTGGGTAAGGTCAAGGTACCCACGAAGCTCAAAAATAATGTGGGATGTGACTGTCCAGAAGCTGTTGGATTGAAAGCTGACTTTTTCTCAGCACAAAGAGTGGCCTTTGTTTTAGAAAAACAGATATGTCAATTAAGCAGATCAACTCAGGATGAATCAGTGGATCAGCTGGTGTGAGTGTTTCTTCCTAAGTTTAGCAAAAGAGCATGAAAGTCTCCCTGAGTTAGCCAGACCTACAAGGGGGAAATGCACACACGGTTCAGCCCAATATGAAGTATAAAACCTGAAAAACCACCAGAAGAATTTCAAAGACTCCAAAGGGGTTTGAGCTGGCTTCAAACCCTGTATTCCTTCCTATCAACTGGGGATGTCCAGCATTGTGATGGTGAACATATTAAAGATTTAGTAATGGGCATCACGTTGGTCTTGTGATTGAACTGCATATCGCAATTGCTATATTTTGCTAAGTGTAACTTTTACTTGCCTTGTAATTTTAATATATTGCTCTGTCATGCCGCTAATTCAAAAATCCCATGTCACTTCAATTATTTTCAATGAAGTAAATTTTGCTATCAAGCATTACACCCCCCATGTGTGGAATATCTAAGAGAAACTTCTTAGAGAGTATTGGACTCTGACAGATGGTATGAGATAGACTACAGTAACCACAAGTAAATGAACTACAGGAGAAATGGGAACTTAATTTAGCTCACCTGGATTGAATAAACTGCATCATCACGTGATGCTGACACTGATTTTGCAGACAGTATAAATTAATACCGTATGGAGGTTCAAGATAGGTCCACAAGATAGATTTTAAGGAGTAAGTGACATCTGATTCAAAATATTCTTATTAGAAAGTACCTGCTTGTCTCATGTACCTAAATTCTTATTTCAATAAATCAAGATGTAAAATCTTAATAGAATCAATAAAAGATAAAATCCGTTAAAATAATATGTAATTTAATTAAAGGAGTTATATCAGAAGGCTTAAAAAAAAAAAAAAGGTGCCTCTAGAAGGATAAAATGTTTAAATGCTTACAGGTAATATGAGAATTACTTACAGATGCCCAGAAAATAATAGTCAGTTAAAAATTTAGACATTGAAGAAAAAACAAATTATTTTTTTCCCATCTGTGTCTGTAATGGGAGATCTTAAACGTGCCACCAACAGTCCCTTTCCTCTCAAAAGGTTCATCAGAGACTGTGTTTGAAATCTAAGTGTGAATAGAAGAAATTTTAGCATGAATCAACAAAACAAATGGTAGTAAGCTGATACAAGCAGTTGGTATTCTCCCAAGGATTGTAAAGGAACTGAAGTATGAAATAGCTAAACTGTCAAATTCAAATATAGTAATAACTTGTCAGTTAAAACTGCCCTAGTGTCATAGACTGAAGGGTAACATATGTGCTGCTTCTGCTTTTTGCAGGAATGTGGAGTGAAGGGGGAGGAGAGTGGGGTTTTGCTTTGAGAATCTGGTGAAATACCTATGAGAAAGACAAGTAAGAAGAAAGAAATGAAAGGAAATTTTAGTGGCGGTGAGGATTAATAATAATACGTTCTGGAAAAGTCAGAATGGCTCTTTTGTAAAAGGAAACATGAATTTAGTAATTTTTAAAGGTGTCGAAAAGCATGTGGACAAGAGAGACAGTCAAAAAGGTGTAATTGGTTTTCTAAGAGGTATTTGATGAGATACTTCACCAAAAAAATTTATAGAGTAAGGGGGAAAGTCATTAATCTTACCAGTTAATAACTGATTAGAAGACAGCAAACCAAGGATAGGAATAATTAGTCAGCTTTCACAGTGTAGGAAGGTCACCACTGAAGATCTACAGGGACCTGTTCTAAGACCTATGCTGTTCAACATACTAATGGAAAGTCACAAGAAATGGAAACTCATGACAAAAATTAATGAGACTACTAACGAAATCACATTTGTAAAGACAAAAGAAATATGAAGACTTACAGAAGAACTGAGCAGAATGATTAGAATATAAAATGGCAAAGGAAATTCACTGTTGGCAAATGCCAGGTGATGCACGTAAATAAAAGAAGAAACTTTAGATGCAGGATGAAGGGCCAGAAGTAATCAGAAGGAAAGTGATCTGGGAGTTATGACAAATAGCTCTCTGAAAACACAGGCCCAGCTCTTGGAGGTGATCACAAAGCAGAAATGGCTATTAGTAATTACGAGGAAATAAGCAAAGAATCAACAACTATATAAAGTTTTTGCCAGTGTAGAAGTCCATCATGCCTCCTCCAACATGTTTGTAAATTGGACATGGGTCTGGGCCTTTGTCAGAAGATTTTCATTAACAAAAGAAAAGATGCGAAGGGCAACAAGGCTAATTGGAAGCAGGGAATACTTCTTTTTTACTGAGAGCCCTTTGCTCTCAGTAAGAGCAAAGACAAAAGACTTATACTTTGAAATGGTCAAAAAGTTATATGAGGAAATCTGAAGAGAAGATGAAGCCTAAAGGACCATATGACTGGATAGCAGACTTAGAGTGTGAATCATTGAAATGTGAAGTCCCAAAAGAGGCCTTAGAAAATAAGATGAAAGTTATGTTTAAATGTGATTAATTCAAAAACTCTTAGAGGGATTGGTTGTATTTTCTTTCTTTCTTTTTTTTTTTTTTATTTAACAAATCATAATTTCAAATCCATGCAGAGATTGCTTACTTATGAAACTATCTGTGAAACCAAACTGTCTGTTAGTAGCAAAAAATAAGATGTTTCTATGTTATTTATATAATACAAATGTATTGAGATTAAAATAATGGAACTTTTGCAAATCTTTGTTTAAGTTCCATTATCTCTCTCTTTGCCTGATAAAATATATCTTTACGTGTTGAAATCATTTGTCTTTTAGAGATACTTTTAAACATATTTAGCATCTATTAAATCACCACCGTTGATAACAGAAGGACTTTTGCGGGGAGGGAGAAGATGGCATTTATGTTTTTTTTTTTCTTCCTAATTATATTATTGTTTCAAGCAATCTTTCTTTCAGGTGGCTCGCAGAACAGAAGTTGAGAAATAACAAGTCACTTAGCTTTGAAATTTCATTTGGTTTGGCTTACTATACTTTTTCCTCAAACAAACTGAGTTTTCAGTTGAGAAAAACAAGTAAATGAAATGTCTAGATTCACATCTAGACAATACCATCCCTAAAAAACAACTAAAAGTCATGATCTATCATCAGCACACACATTGAAGTCCCTGCTACAACTGTGTCTTAATTGGGATGGCCAGTAATGTATGCATATCTACAGGACCAGAAGGGTCTTCATCATATGATGTTAAGAATCAAATCAAGTGAAATTCCAAATCTAAGCAACTTGTTCCAAAGCATTTGGTAGTATAGCTAAAGCAAGACAGTTTAGCTTACCACCAATGAGGTTACTTGTATTCTGTCAGTACATACTGAAAATGTATATACACACATATACACTTATAGGTATACAGACGTGTGTGTGTGTGTGTGTATATACATATATATATTCCTCAGCTGAGATAGCACATACCTACCCTACATGAACCTGTGAACCCTCACATAAACAACAGGCAGCATCTTTTGACATAAAGCATAAGATAGATCAGGACCAAACATCACCCAATTTTTAATAAGAACCCATGAAATAGTTTTTCTTTAACCACACACAAAGTCAGAGAAATGTTGAAGACATTGTAACTTTCTAGAAGGCATCATCACTCTAAATGAAAGCTCATTCTTTCCATACAAAAGTCTTCAAACTCCATGGTGTAATAAGAAAAAAAAAAAAAAAAAAAGTTAAGAAAATAATAATAAAAAGTGCAAGCAGGAGAAAATCTTACAAACATATTCATTTAATAAACTTCAGAAGACTGTGTAATTGTTAATGATAGAATTACAGAGGTTATAAACTGCAGTGAATTTAAGTGAACTGAATCAATACCACCAAAAGAAGGGAGCTGACAATGTACTTGCAAGTCTGCCAAAATTGTGAAAATTTTCAATGCAGCTGAAGTTGCATTGCAAAAAGTAAATTTGCTTCAGGGGTTTTATATAATTGATATATTTTGCCAGTAAACTTTGTACTACCTCACTATAAATAAATTACTCAACTGTACTTTCTAAAATATCTTCCAATACAAAAAGATGTTAGCTGAGCTATGCAATGACAGAAAATTAAATCACACTGAGGTGCTTGTAGAGTTTTCCTAAGTCCCTATCTTTATAGTAGGCATTATAAAAATAAATAAATAAATCCTGGCACGAAGTCGAAGGAGGAAGAAAAAGGAGTATATGTGGTAAAAAGATTTGTACAGCCAAGGGGCATAATGAGTCAAATAAAAACCAACAGCACTGTAATAAGAGAATCTTGATCTATTCCACAACAATTCCCTGAATACAGCATTACCATCTTGTTATAGATGTGGTCTTTGTGACCTTAGCATGATCCTCTCCAATTTCTCATGAAAGATGCATGTCAATTTACAAGCTTTCTGATACACACAGCAACATATAAATGACATAGATGTGTTATTACTTCAAAACATAGACTTCCTTTGGATTTTTTCAAATCCCATAGTTTGCTACTGAGACATACATATAAAATAAATATGTTTTGCCTGACTTAGAAATGTCTCAATTATAAACAAGTAAATATTTTAAGAATGGCATAAATTGAATATAAAAAGACAGAGTATGGAGCTGTAAACACTACTATATGGGGCGTATCAACATCTGCACTGCTGAGATTTGTGTTTCCAAAGCTGTGAAGAGCATTATTAAAACAAAGATGCCATGAGACATTGCACAGGCCCTGATCTATGCATATTCTAGTTATTGGGAAAACTTCAGCTGATTTTTCAGTATTTCCTGAATAATTCAGGAACCAGACATAAGTTTATTTAAAGTCTCTTTCTCAATGTTTGTTCTCAAGGGATATTACGTGGGCCACTGCCTCCCATGGCCATCCTCCTGTCCCAGCTGCTGGAGCCAGCCAATTGCTCCCAAGACCCAGAGGTCTCCGAATCCCAGGCTGATGGTCACAGCTGCTGCTTTCTCTTTTGCAGGGTCAGCCGGGAGCAAGGTTGCATCACACATACACACACCCCACAGGAAAATACCAACACTCGACTCCAGCAGATCCTGCCTGGGCTTTTGGACATCATGACTTTCAGTCCAGGTCTAGCTGTGGCACCAGGACCCTCATGTCACTGTTGCTGTGACTCTGTTCCTGGCATGTGGGAGGCGGTCAGAGAAGAATAGTCTACTCTTCTGTGTTCCTCCCCAGTGCACTGCACCATCCCCACTCCAGCCTCTCCTCAAAAAATCTCCTTAATAACTTCTGCATAGCCCTACGGGCATTCTTCAGATGTCCCAAATCCTCATATTGTTTCCCTCTTCTCATCTGTTACAAAGTCCATGTTGGTTCTCTCTGAAGCTATGACTGTATTTTCTTTATCCTCCATCTCTTAGTACCTGGAAACTTTTAGTCCTTGTCACTGTCTCCATTATCCCTTGTCTACCAGGGCTCTGTTTCTCTATGTGTTTTGTTCATTACTTTCCACGTTACTTACTTATGGCTTTTTTTTGAACTGAATAAATCCTGCATCAAATAAATTTAATGAATCAGATGCTTTCACATTGCACATCTATAACCAGATACATTTTGGCAGTAGACAGTGTCATCATCTGTACAAGACTGCTAGTATGCATATAAATATAGATTGTACATGTGTATGGGAGATTCATATTTGCAACATTTTTACTTTCTGATCAGGCAAAATTTAAAAGTAATATTTACTTTAGGGAATTAGTAGATGAAGGTTAAATTAATGCCCACCATGTATCAAAATATAACGATCTCTCCAGGGTATGACTGAAGACTTAAGGTATTAGAACCAGTTGAGGAAGTAATCAGTTGTTCTCCCTTCCTGCTGGCAGGAGGGGGATGACGACTGCAGCTGTATAACATCTCCTACTAAGCACAGGTAGTATGCATGTTAATCAGATGTAAAGCTGCTAACGTAATAATAAGACACAGAGGTACAGGCAAATGAAAGGGAAGAGCAGTCAGATTGATGTAGATGAAACGAAGATTGCTTTGACTGCTCCTTTATAACATCCACTTTATCTTTTTACTTAAATCAAGATCTAAATAAATAGCTTTTCTTCTTATTAATTGCATTTAAATGCAACTTCTGTTGTACAAGTGCAATGTGTATAATATATATAATACATTTTTAAAGGCCCTTTAGTCAGTTCAAAAGGGCTGTTCTCCAAACTATTAACCAGTTTCCAAACTTCTTGCTTTAACACACA
The DNA here is from genome assembly GCA_013398735.1 of Nothocercus julius. NCBI lineage: Eukaryota > Metazoa > Chordata > Aves > Tinamiformes > Tinamidae > Nothocercus > Nothocercus julius. The sequence goes on along the minus strand of VZSV01000237.1, from coordinate 938,564 downwards.
CACAAAAAAGATTGTCAGCAGCTATGAGACTGGAAGAACAAAGGGATTTCAAACAGTATCTTTATTCGTATGCCCCTTGTCACACACACACACCCCTAACCAAATATATATATGCCCAAAATGCATAATTCATATCTTAAAAGGAAAAAAAAAAATCCCAAAACATAAAACTTTATTACATAGGACACCATTAAAAATAAACATAAAAAATATATATTTTTATATGTGAAATCTATTCATTCAAAAGGGACAATGGGATTCTGTACTTGTGATTAATGTACTTCTTGTGTGCATCAGCCTCACTTCATGCCTCACTATGCACCCAAGGTGTCCATTAATCAGCACTGCCACATAGTCTGTCATATCATGTTGCCTGGATAATACAAACAGTTATGGTAGGAGATATCTAGAACTGGAGCAAAATTTCCCATTTTGAGCTTAATTTCATTTTTAGAAGCTGGTGTTAAGTGGTGTTGGCAAGACATTTTATCATCTTTTTTTTTTTTTCAGTTGAACCCTATGAATCTTTCTTTGGCAAGGAACATCTCAGGTAGCGCAGATGAAAACTTTCAAGTGTGCAGATATCTTTGCGCTTAATTTGAGGAACTTTATTCATCACACTGTTCAGTGAACTGTGGTGGTTTCATCTGAGACTTTTAGATGCAGTTGGAAAGTAATGAAATTAGATTTTTTTTAATTTATAGTAAAGTATAATCTCTTCATCACAATGAAATGCCCCAAGGATAACTGTACCATCACCATAGATTTATAAAAAATAAAAGATATCTTTAATTTGAAAGAAGATAAAATATTTTTAAAAGAGAAACTGAAATCTCAAATACATTCTGCCAGATTTGTGGTTAAATCCTTTTTAATCCTTTTCACTTGTTTCAATTACAGTTTTTCATGTGTCCAAAACCTCAAGATTGAACCATTAATGAGAAATTGATCTATTCCCCCTTAAGTCTCTTTTCTTGTGAAAAACCATATTTTAACTCATAGTAAGGTAAGTGTAAAGTATTGACTCTCTTTGACAAGGCTCAGTTATTTGAAAAAAAAAAAAAGAGAGAATCTTT
>VZSV01000237.1:921615-937317 GCA_013398735.1 Nothocercus julius | reverse complement strand
ACCCTTTTGTCATTCTCAGATGTGAAATAAATTTAATTTCATATCTCCTTTTTCAATTGTAACATGGGTATGAACTACATGCTGAATGATAAGTGCTCTCAGCCTCTACTGCTATGATTCACTACCTAGAATTTTCAGCAGATATAGGATGTCCGGAACTTAGTCTCTATTCTACATTAAAAATTTCTTGATTTGTCTACCTGTATGGATGCCAACAGAGAGAAATACCAGCATCTTGATTTATGTTCCTGGCCTGAGCAAAGTTTCTGACTGTTTATCTTGAGCACATAAAAGCTGAGAAAAGACTTTTTGTACGTAGGCTATTAATTAACTTATGTAAAGACTCCTGGTTGTGGGTTATTTCAGAGTATGTACCAGTGTGGGGAATTGCAAATCTCTGTGTCAGAAAAGCAGCAAAATAGGAATAGCTGTTTTGCAAGGTAGTAAATAAATAAATAAAAGCTAAATACACATGAAAACAACAAAATAGTATGAATCAAACTTTTTTTTAGAGTTAATTTCTGGAAAGCAGAAGTCAACATTCTCCAGAACAGCCACTTCAGCAAGAATCAGAACAATTAAGCAAAAGAGAAAACAAGACAGCAATTTCCCTACCATAAGCCAAAGCAGTTTGGAAAAACAAGAGATTTTCAAAGTGGAAAATGATAAACGACGACTGTGTTCTATCTGGATTCAGAGGCAGCACTGCACATTCATTATTTCTTTCCCAATACTGGACCTAGATTAATAAACTGGACATATGTTTCACATCAAGGACATGGAATAAATTCCTAGAGCCCGCACATTTGACTCAGAGGGAGACAACTTACCAGACAGAAATTTGCATTTCGAAAGGTGTTTTACTGGAGTTCTAATACAAAGACAATGTGTCTACAATTTTGTAGTGTAAAAGGCAGAGCCCAACGCTCACCAACTTAAAATAGTTGAACCTCAGATGGGCCAGTACCGCCTAATACTCAGCAGAATTTTCCACCAATGTAGTGTCATACTAATGCAGGGTACATTCACTGCCTATGTTTTATAGAGGAGGAAATGAAGCAGAAAAGGTTTGAGCCCAAATTTTGACCACCTTATCCTCTCTGGGTACCATCAGAATTTCTTCAATAAAGTAGGTCAGTCAGAGGGTAATCATAATGCACAGCTTACTCAAGATCCCTGTAAAACCTGATGAAACTTGGAATAGACCTTATTACCTGTCTTATAAATAAATTATAAACCTAAAGTAGGATTGCTAAGTAGGATTTTGGAATTTTTATTTCTCTAAGTTCATATCATTTTAAAAATCACTGCTTGCTTTAACAGAAATATTACTATATTCAAGCTTTGGATGTGCATTTCTTCATCCTTTTGTGCAAAACTTTAACTGAAGAATAGAAGTAGATTTAAGTAACTGGGAAAATCATATAAAGGCTTCTGAAGAAGTCCATCATCAATTTTTATTTGTTTAGAAATCATTGTCCAGAAAATCTCTGTATTCCACTGTACTGGCATGATCTTTCTCTGTATTGCATGCAAGTATTTTTGTTGATACCTAGACCTAGACATTTTGTTGATTCCTAGATACCTAAGCTCGTATGTAGCTTACAATTTCTATACAGATCCTTCATCCAAAAGAGGGGGGAAAAAAAAGTTTACGTGGTAAACTACACAAAACAGAATGGAAAAATACTAAATCTTAAATTCTAAGTGAATAGAAAAAAACTATTTTGTGACCAGCCAAGAAACTCAAAATAACCTATTCAAAGCAATTTGTTGAATACTTACGATTAATACTTTTTTTTTTTTTTTTTTTTTTTTGCATAAGGTATTCACGGATTATTCAACCACCTTGAATAATGAGTATCCTTTTTAAAGAACCTCTTTACCCTTTAGGATGTATTTTTATCCCTGTTAGTAGGAGCTGTGAATCATGGCATGTTTACAGCTCCTGTACTCTCATCAAATCTGAAATTCTTTAGATGGGTTGCTAAAGCAGCGAAAATAAAAGGCATGACAGTTCAAACCTGTGTCTCTACTGTGGGTGGATTCAAACACAGCAAAATGGCAAAAAAGCTAGGATATACAATAGTGAATAATATAGTTTATAACTGTCAGAATACATTTTTATAGAGCAGTTTAACAGAAGCATTATTTCTTTTTTTCTTTTTTTTCTCTCTCTGCCTCTCATTCTCTGCCCCGAGGAGAAGAAAAATAAATGATAAACATATTTACAGAAACAGAGACAAATTTAACAGTGGCCAGAGAGAGTGTATGAGAGGAAATTTTTGTGGTTCAGAGGTGAGGTGAGGACATCTATTTGAGGTCCAGATTCCCAAGATAACAATGGAGAGAAGTGTTCATTAAAAATAATAGTAATAATAAATAAATAAATAAACAAACAAACAAATAGAAGTCTTATAGAGTGTGTGAAGGACTTGTCCAAAACTGTCCAAAACTGTTTCTACCTCTCTTCTTTCACCACACCATACAAGCACAATTAATATTTGATTTCTCTAATCAAAACACCTATATACATTATAACATCTGAAAACAGGAAAATGCCAATATTTGTTACAGTTCCCTGGTACATAAGCATTCTAATACATGGCATTCTCTCTTTCATCCTAAACACACATGACTTATTCAGAATGGCAGGAATGGGATCTGGGTGAAAAACAAAAAAAGTAGAACGCATCATAAATGGTGCTAGTGCAAGGATGAATATTACATTTTCTCTAGCTATTGAGACTTACATGGAGAATAAAGCAGAACTGCAGAAATAAAAGCTAAAATCCCCTGGTTTAAGTGAATGCCCCACTTCTCTTTCTCCTCCCACCCACCAAATCCAATTCCTGCTTCAGCTACAGTCTTAGAATGACATTTTTTTATCACATCATTTCACAAACCACTTGTCTTAGATTTCAGCAATGAGTTCATGCACATTTTCCATGTCTTACTGAAGCTTTGCATATATGTATATGATGGAAAACACCCATATCTATAACTGTGAAAGGTGTAGCAGGTACACAGCCTATATATGGCATATGTTTGCTAGACCATACAAACACATGGCTAGAGATCTGCGTCTCTCAGATATCCATCCTAGGCAGGACCATGCAAGAAAAGATCTGTATATGTGTGAAGGGCTGTCCTATGTCCAAGAAGGCAGCCTTACCTGACATGATGGAGCTATGGCACTCCGGAATGCCAGGAAACAAAATAACTACGTGCATTGTACAGTATTTCAAAGAATTTTAGTAAAAGTATTTGGTTCCATTCTAAAGGATATCTGTAGGAAAAAGATATTTTAGGCTCAGTACTAGGTTACTTTTCAGTACGCTGAAATTGCTGTGTATCCTAAGGGTTCCTAAAATATCAGGCTATCATGAAATATTATTCATAAGTGTTGGGTAATGTTTCCTGTCGATGGAGTCACAACAAATAAAAACGGATGCACTGAGGTGAAGAATCAGGAGTAACATGAATAAAACAATCATCTTGTTGAAATTTCATCTTGTCAAACTTTACTCTTGTTAATATTTATATAATTATGCTTAGCTAGACATAAAAATGGGACTTACAGTTTGAGAGGAGAGGTCTGAAACTGCTGCTTCTTTTACTTAAAATAATCTGTCAGCTTCTGGAACAAGTTATGCACCTAATTACTACAGTGCTTGGTGACAAAATGGAAGTACTTCAAATAAGATTCATCCCAAACTACATGCTGATTAAGATGTATCTCCTATTTCCTGCAGAAAATCAGGATCCCTCTGGTCCACGTGTGAACATCCATCATGATCACGAGAGACATGTTAAACACTGATGTACAAAGCAAGTTTACACCTCTTCAGGATGAAACTAATTCAAAACCTTGAAAATCTTGTTGTATTGAACATCCTGCTTCTCGTTATTTTACTCTTTCCTTTTTTGTAGGGTGATAAAATTGACTAAACTTCTTCTCAGGTATTATCATGAGACGGCTAGCTTGCTTCTTCCTTCTTATCCTCTTAAAAAGTGATTCCCAAGGACGTTATAGGACCACAATAGACTATATTCTATAGCTCAGTTCTTTCAGGATTTCGGCAGTTATGTGCGGGCACAGTAGCAGAGGGTTCATGTTTGCTGGACAAGACCAGACCATCTCTTACAGAAACTAGCTCATGACGCCAAAAGCATGTATGAACATTTATTTACAACATAACAAACCCCTTAAATGTACACATAAATTTGCTTATGGCTTTAATTTATCAAAAATTTCAAATCTAGAAAAGGATGCGGAAGATTTTGCAGTTTATCTTGTACTTGAGATAAATGCACTTCAGTTTAACAGAGCCCCCACATGACAACCACAAGTTCTTATTTTAAATTTTTTATTCTCGGTTGGAAAAATATCTGAGAGCTATTAAGATAACTGTGCTTTTTTAACCTTTCTACAATTATGTAGATAATTCAAAGATGACAATTCTGTGACACTTAAATGGATTTACTGGATTTATACAATACTTAACCCAGTCTTCCATAATAGGAGATATTTTGGAAGATGGAAAATCTTGTAATGTTAATGTATGAAATTTCAAACTTGAAGATCTACATAAAAGAAACTGAAGAGTGACAGACTGTCATCAGTGTGTGAAAGACTCCAGGAAGGCAAAATGCAAAGACAGCATTAATCAGAATGTACAAAGAAAAAAAAAAAATACTTAAACTTTAATGTCATTATTCTGGCAAGTAGACAGGGAGGGGAAAAAAAAAGAGAACAAAGGAAATGTATTCATTCTCACTTCCCATGGTGAGGCCACATCTGGAGTACTGTGTCCAGTTCTGGACTCCCCAGAGAGCTGGAGAGAGTCCAGCGCAGGGCTACGAGGATGATCAGGGGCCTGGAATATCTGTCCTGTGAGGAAAGGCTGAGAGAGCTGGGCCTGTTCAGCCTGGAGAAGAGAAGGCTGAGAGGAGACCTGATCACTGTCTCTAAGTACCTCAAGGGAGGCAGTGAGGAGGATGGGGCTGGCCTCTTCTCAGGGGTGGCCACCGACAGAACTAGAGGAAACGGCCACAAACTTAAGCACCAAAAGTTCCACAGGAACTTAAGGAAAAATTTCTTGACAGTGAGGCTGACAGAGCCCTGGAACAGGCTGCCCAGAGAGGTTGTGGAGTCTCCTTCTCTGGAGATCTTCCAAACCCGCTTGGACGCAGTCCTGAGCCACAGGCTGTAGTTGACCCTGCATGTGCAGGGGGGTTGGACTAGATGATCTCTAGAGGTCCCTTCCAACCTTAATGATTATATGATTCTGTGAAATATATGGAATAACTTGGCTACATCAGACAACCTGAATCAGCACAAAACATTTGCATCCACAGAAATCATGCATAGCACAAATGTTACTAAAAATAAAAGCTACTTTTATGATCATTTTATTCCCTTGTCCTTCAGCTAGTTCACATTCAAACACTAAAGAAAGAAAGACACAAATTCAAGGATCCACAGTAGAATTTTAATGGTTCTGATTATCTTTATAACTCTAACTTATATAAATGCAGCTGTATAAATGATATATTTTGGGTTTTTTTTTGTTTGTTTGATTGTTTTTCCTTTTTTTCCCCACTAGGTAACTGTATTATTCTCTCATAGTCATTAGCTGGAACTCACTGAAATTCCTATGGAACAGTCATTATTGATCACTCTTTTCATTAGATGATGAGTAGAAGAGATAGCATTCTGCAGCTGTGTTAAATGTGATCTATTCCAGACGAACCTGGGCTAGAATGGGAGTTATGTTAACACCCACCTTAAGATCTAATTTCAGCTTACGAGTGTTCCAGAAAGGCCCCATAGTTGTTCACATTTTTTCCCTTCCTGATAACGTATGTCATGTTGGCAAGGTCATAAGTGATGGAAGTGCAAGCACTGTATGCTCCACACCTGAAGTTTGCTGCTGCGAGAAGTCCTTGGCATTTTGCAAGCGGAGAGTGCCAAGAAAGTATAAAACCTTCTGAGCCTCTGACCAAAGCTCACTGGTTATTAACTACATTTCATAGCAGTAGCTGAACCGGGATGTGTCAACAAATTAGAACTCTTTTTCCCCCTATCCCACCCCAGATGTGCTAAAACATCTATTAGCACAGCAAGAACAGCATATGATTAATTCTGGAATGCACCAGACCAGAGTTTCATCTTGATTAAGCCACTGTAAATCCAGAATAACTCTACAGAAGTTACACTTCACTGCAACTCAAACAAGAATCTGGCTTCTCACATGTAGTATTTGATTTTAAATCAATTACAAAAATGTCACTTTAGGAATGTTTTTCGTCTCTGCCACATGATAGAGTCACTCAGAAAGTGGAGCTTGAAACAGACTCTTTGTTTAAGCCCCATGAATTATTTGACCTAATACTTCTGCAAAATATATTCCAGGAAATAAAACAAATTTCAAGTTGGTAAATTGCTTTATGAACAACAGACCTAGAAAAAACTTATCCCTTCAAATTTATGTTCCTGCAAAACAGAACTACCTCTGTCACTTGTTCCTCTTTCCTCTTCCCCAAAAGCTCCCAAGTTGGCCCCCAAGAGCATAATTTCACCCCAAAACCCAGCTTGCACCTTTAGCATTAGCAGAATAAGACAGTGCATGCCCTGTCTATTTCCAAACCATAGGTGCGCCTCTGGCCAGCCAACAGATCCAAAAAAAACCCCATAACTATCAAGCACAATTTACAGCTGAATTTCACCAGGAGATAAAATTTCTTCTCTAACTGACTAGTGATTTTCACTATATCTGTGGGCAGTTCAGGCCTTTGAGACTTCCCTTCTTCAGTTACATGTGCTGAAGCTTGTCAAGGCCTTCAAACAGTATTAGAAGTAACTGACAGAGAACAGGCATTTCTAGTTGTTCCATAGTTTATTTCTGGCTTAGGTAGCCAAAATAAAATCATAGCTAACAGAGTCTTTCTGCACACAGTTGTAAGCTGATCTGTAAGCACCCATTTCTCTTCCTGGCCTCATGTAACGTCCGTCAAATTCATCAAAATAAATGTGAAGAAGTACTTCAAGGAGCTCATTTCCTCATGGCACAGCAAGGCCCAGCCGGCACACACCATTTATCAGGTTCTTCCATGCCATACCAACAGAGAAAGCATGCAAAATCAGTTTTCTGTTCTTTTTCCTAGGCCTATTAGTATCACACAAAAAATATGAAAATACATTCAACCAAACCTCCAGACCTGTCCGGGAACCACTCATATGAAATCAATACGAAGTCAGTAAAATGCTGACTTCCATTCTTCCATGCTGCCAATTCCATTGGCAGACAAATTTTCAGATCTCTACTTTCCTAGCTATGGTATATTTCTCTCACTTTCAGATGCCTAAATTTTCTGTCAATAGGGAAGAACCTTACAGAAAAAGTCCCATCACTGCCCCCTTCCTTAAGCAAAGCTCTATGGACTTCTACCTTCTTGCTTTAGCAATTTTCAGTCTTGCACTTTCAGGAGCTTCCTCTCAACTGGCTGAGCCACTACTTCAAGACAATGTCTTTAAGCCCCTTATGCCCATAGCATGTGAGATTTCATTCTCTAAACATTCAACTGCAGAGAATTTAAAAATACAAACAAACAAACAAAAAAAAAACTCTAACAAATATATACAGAGAACAAGTGAAAGCGAAAAAAAAAACAGTAAAAATTGTTTATGAATGCTTAAAGGAATGTCAGTAGCTTCCTCCTTCTTTGTCTCTTCAATGTTCAGGAAAAATCATCTTCCTTGGGGAGATGCATATTTTTCTTATATAAAAATATTGGTACAATAGGGATCTTGTCTCCAGTAATATCTCATCTATAAATATAAGTTAAGGTTATCAGGTTTTATCTATTTCACTTTTGAACTGTATTGTTTTTGTAGGGCTGTCGATTGCTTTATCAAAAACAGCAAATACAATTTTTCTCATCTAAGTAACAACGTTTATGGAAACTTAAGCCTCCATCTTGCTCTCTCACAACAGATCTTTCATAAAAAGTTCCCTATACATAATTCTGAAGAACAGCCAAACTTTTATTCTAAGAATATTTTGCTCTGCACTTCCTTGTGCTGTTATAAAAAATCAGAGCTTTGGCTGTCACTTCAAGCCCTTATTGCCCATGCCCCAAATACTTTTTATGCTCGGTTATGCTCGCTTATTTAAGGATACGGTACCTTATTTTCCCCAGAAAACATGCTTATTGTTCTCCCTACATTTTCAAATTAATGGTATAGGTATATATCTAGGACACAAAACAAAGGAAACAACATCTTGTGTTCCTACCTACCACAACAATATTGCTTATATTAAGAACGGGAACTGTATTTCAAACCTACCTTTCAATGGATGAAAACTTGGTCCAAAGAAAAAGATTATTCTATTGAAAACTATGAGAAAAATGCATGGAAACATTCTAGCATACTTTATATATAGAAAGAAGGTTTTAAACCACATCTGACTAGACTGTATTTTTTAATGCAAGCTAAATCTGAACATTCCCTTGGTGTTCACCTAAACTGAAAATGGCTTTCAGATTTTAAAGGTAATTAATGGCCTTTTTATGGCCTATTCTGTGAGATCTTGACCTTCAGCATAATTTTGAATGAGTTTAAAAATATGATTTCCAAATAACTAGGTGGTAGCTAGTCCTAAGAATGTATTGTGTGGCTTTCCTAAGCCTCTCTGACATTCAGACTTTCACATGCTTTCCTAGATATTATTCAGTTTATGTCATTAAACCTATAGTATCAAGAATTTATTTCAAATTTTAATCACCTATCATATGATTTTGTCAGTTTATTTGTTGCATAAGTGATTTCACAAAATTGAAGTTAGGAATCAAAAAAAGATATAAAAAGAAAATGAGATGCATTCAAGTCAAGTTAGAAGGAGAAAGGAATTTCTATTAGTTGAAAAACAAATCAAATTAGAGAGGGCGGTACAGGTGGCTCAAATCTTGAACTTTCTCCTTTTCTCTGTTTAGTCTTGTAATTGTATTATCATTTAGTGTTTAAGTTCTTCCTTTTTCTTTTTTTCATTTGTTTTAAACACAGTGATATATATTTAAATGAGGCTTTGTTGTGCTACATACTTTTAGACACACTACAATGTCATGCTTTTGCAGTATCATTCATTCAAGCTTGAGAATTTGGTGCCATTCCTCTAGTCCTCCTTCTACATGATGCTAATTCATCCCATTCAAATATGTTTCACGTCCGCTCGTATGCAATATTCCAGAAGTTTTTGTTTGCTTATTTGTTTTTAGAATCTGTAGACAACACTAATTTATTCTCTATATTTTGAGATATCAAGTAATAATTCCTTGTCATTGATCTGAGACTTCACCAATCTAGTTTTCCTTTTAAATAATTTTATATTTTCAAGATGGTGGGGGACCAAGCAAATGATTCAGGCACATCTGAAATTTCACTTTGACATCCATGTACAGCACTATTGCACTGTTAAATAATCAAAACTAAACAATCATGAAAGGTTTCAAAGAGTGCATTTCACTGCTGTGTCAGTGAAAAATTCTGGAAGCGAGCAGTACAGTGAAATCACTGTATAAGCCACTGACTTGTTTATAAATTTTACATAATTTGAGTTTCCTTAAAGCCTGAGCTCCTGAAATACCATTAACATTGGGCATACCATTAATACCTCTATTTTCATTTGAGTACTTTTTAGATTGCATGGATATGAAGAAAAGCTTTAATAAGTAGAAAACTGAAAATCATTAAAAAGAGACAAATCATAGCACGAGACTTACATGAGATTTTAATGCCAGGACAGTTTTCAGAGAATTGCTAAGCTTGTGAGCTGTTCTATACTAGACAACTTTTAAGAAAACAACGTTACAAGAAAGAAGAAAATGTAGGCTGGATCAGGGACTTTGAAGGGATATAGAAGTCAGGCTGGCATGTAAAAAAAGAGAGAATATACTCAAAGCACAGAAAGCTGAGAGGAGCAAAGATTAAACTGAGGGAACAACTAAAACATGAAAGATACAAAGGGCAATAAAAAAAATAGAGAGAGGAAAAAAAAAGTAGTTTGCACAGCATTTATCCACTGTCATTTCTGAGAAGTTAGAAGACCACATTTCCTTACTTACAGAAATGCAATGCTGGAGATGAACTTGAAATAGTCAGCAAAAGGTGATTTCTTCCTGAAGGCTCAGAAGTTTAAAGGCTCATTTTTGGTTCCATGATTTAAATCAGTATCATTTTTGCAGGAATGAGGGGAAGGAAGGCTGTCAAAGTGTTTGACTACCTGAATTTGGCAGTATTGCCCTTTACATGGGGATGATTGCACCCTGAACAAACTGGATATGATCTCCAATAAATTATGTTTCTCTTTTTATGGTGTATTCATTTACACTTTAAAATGCTGTGACAGAGATTCTTCCTGTATACCATGTTAGAATAGAGAGTTGTACAAAAGGGAGAAAAGAGTGAAGAAAAGGGATTTGTGTATTTTTTACAGTAGTTTATGAAAACCAATAAAATATTTTAAAAATCAATATCATTTTAGAGAGAGAATGGGAAACTTTATGATACAGAAAACATGGACATTGTTATAATAATACATTTACAATAATTATTGCAATATAGAATCATATTATAATAATGTTAATTATTGTTAACATTATAATAATATTAATTATTGTATAGCATTAATATTTCTTGAAAGCATCTTTATTTCAATTCTGAAGCAGTTTTACAGGAATCTTGCAGATGGACAACAGAGTTCCATAATGAAAAGATGAGGAAGGGAAAACTTTTTCAATGCAAATGCTGAATTGAATAATTACTTGTATGCTTTTTAGTTAGGACAGAGACCTCTTATATGTTCTCCTTACTTAAGAAAATCTTTTCATGCCATCTATGATTGTCCTTTTTAGGTGGTGCTTGGTTTCCTAAATGTCATGTCTGATGATCTGGAGGTTAAGATGTTGACTTTTCACTTTTCAGAGACCTTCCATGATCTAGTCATTTGAAGGTTTCATTATAAGCTTTCAATATTTCCTGGGGAAATCTGTTTTTTTTTTGTTTTTGTTTTTTTTCTCTATTTTAACCTTTTCAACCAAATCTTTTTTTTTTTTAATACAGCATTTTTTTTAACTGAGATATTTCTTCAGTAACACTTCAATAAATGTGCATAGACATCATTTCCATTTTTCGTATTTGTTATGTATGCTGTCTTTGAGTTTCTCCTTTTTCCTCCTTTATTTGTAACTCAAGAAGGAAAATCTTTTCAATTTAGGTAGTACACTATATGGAATTCTTTATTTACATTTTTCTTCTTTGAAACTTCCAGATACTCCAGAAGCATCTTAGAATTTCATTGCTTGCTGATTTAGAAGCTGTCAGATCATTTTGGCAACATCTCCAGTGGTCACTAAAACTCCGATCCTCCGGTGTTACAGCACTTGTCAGCAACACCGCATTTACTAATGACAGCTGCTTAGCATGCCTTTGACCCACAATGCCTGGCAATTTTTCCTTTTTTTTTTTTTTGTTTTGTTTTCTAACCATATCTTCACAATTTCATTTTCCCTTCATCACAAACCTTATTTTGACCCTTTATTTATACATTTATTTATTTTGGAGATATTGGTCTAGCTTTTACATGTGACTTGGCCAAACTCAGATGGTAGTCAATGTGATTTTCTAGGGTTTTCATTAGTATCTTGACAGATGAAATAAGAGGGTGCACTTCACAAATTGATGTAATGGTGGTACTGTCATAGTAGACAATTTAAAGTTATTGAAAATAATCTAGAGCACCAAGGAAGGTATGAAAAAAAACCTCAATTAAATAAACTACAAAATCTTATGAGAATGCTTTCTTTACAAGGGTCAACGTAGGGTTTTTTTTGCTCTTTGAAGATGATTCTGCATCAGTCATACTACTGTAAGGAAAACAGTCATCATATTGTTGTGTTTAAACAGAAATGCCATTATTTGTGAGGCATTAGATAAAGAAAATTTGGTATTTTAAAGCACAATAGCAAAAATCTTCAGAAAAATAGAAAACATATCCTATGAGCAAAACTTGAAAGAATTAAGATTAGTTAACTAAAGAAGCAGAGAATCTAGGGGACGCACCAGTATTTAGCAAGGTTAAGCCAAGATGGAATCTGTTCTTGTCTACTGGCAAATTTCAGGAAAAATATGATGAGGTTATTGGAAGGACACCTTTACCTTATAATACAATACAATAAAGGTAGTGGGAAGCTCTGCAATATCTTGTCTACGAATACGGTAAAATCTCCCTTTAAAGAAAGTGCTGGACAAACAACTGTCAGGAACTGACTAGATATACCTAAAAGGTTAATTTTAGTATTTTATTTTGAAAAATAAAATAATAAAAAAATATTTACTCCCTTTATGTCCTTTTCTGCTCATTTTCTATTATTCTATCAGAAAAAAAAAATGTTTTGCTAACAGATTTGTTAAAAATCCTATACTATTCTCTGCATCTTTTCATTACGTATAGACAGAGCTATTTAATGTATGGAAATATACAATTCTAACTAAATTAGTCTCAATAAATATTTTATATTTTTACTATATCTTAATGCTATTTAGCGTAACTTATTAGCATTTATCCTTAAAGAAGTTTGGGGGTATGACTTTTCTTTATAATACGCAATTATTCAATAACTGTCAGCAAAAAAATTGTGAGAAAATAAGAACTTGTTTGAGATCATAACGTCATAGGGTAAAGGTTTATTACCCTCTTTTAATCTAGTGTTTTATGAAGAAGGTGAGACACAGCAGATAAGGTAAAAGGATAATTAACTTTTGAGAGATTATTTTTTACCCTTTCTTATTACTTTAAGAGCAAAAGTATGTAATTAATGCTCTATTTATTTGCATGGTCTTAAAGTTTAGAAACTGGATTTTTATTTATACATTTTGTAGTATCTGATATTTAATATCAGTTTGTGTTCTGTTCTGGGAACAGGAATATTCACTTCCCTAGCCATAGCAAAAGCACAAAAATATTCTCTTCTGTAAAATGAATGTAAAGGGTCTCCAATGCACAAACTCTTGCTGTGCATCCTCATATGCTATATAGGTATTCTATAAAATAAAAAATTTACAAAACTTCTTTGAAAGACTAATGGTACGTTTTAGTATGTTGTGTATCATGCTCAGTATTGGCCGAGAGTAGAATGTAGCCTTTAGTGAATAAAAGATAAGCAACTTTCTACACAGAACTTTTATTCTTAAACTTAAACTGGATACGCAGAGCTACTACAGAAGGCACAAAGCTTTTAATGCTGGATTTCTTGTTCTTTTGCACTCTCATGCATTAAATTCTCTTTACTAACATGCTTCACAGATGACTGGACAGATCAACTAAAAAAAAAAAAAAAAGGAAAGACTTAGGAAGTCCTAGCAGCAGTTTTAAAATAAGTTGCACTGATTTGAGAAAATCTTTTCTGTCTTAAACCAGTTTCACAAAACTGAATAGATCATTTCTTGGTTTCCATTATAGTAGAGGTAGTTATGTATAGTAAATAAATTTGATTTCAGATTTCTCAATTTACTTTTGGGTCAGTTTGTAGACAGTTTATTCTGCATTTGGGAGAAGTTATCTTATTCCATCATTTTAGTCTCTTGAGGGGACAGATGTTAGATTTTATAGATTTTAGAGTTAATAGAGGTTATCATTCATTTATTTTTTCAATGTACTGAGGAAATTCTAAGCTTCAGTGTTTAAATTCTCCTCAACTTTTTCTTTATCCTTGGCAACCATTTGCAGTTTAAGAAAGTCAGTCATTCTTTTGAAAAGGAAGTGGAAAATAATATCTATTCAATAACCAGTTCTTGCTACTAACAATCTTTTAACTTTTTTATTGTTATGGGGATAGCAACTTAAAGCAAGCATCCTAGACAGTCCCTAGCCATGCAGACACAGAGGGACTTCCAAAGGAAATTCAAATTTCAGGTAGACTAAATTGTGCTCTGGATGTGTCCATTTCTCTCCATAGATTTAAAAAAAAAAAAAGCTTTTGTAGCTATTTTAGGCAACCTCATACAGTGTCTAGTGATAGATGGTTTAAATCCAGGACCTACCAACCATGAAGTTAAATAAGCTAGAAAAAGTTCAGTGAAGAACAAAACAAATTAAAGGAATTAAAGAATATGTTCCATAAAAACAGATAAATATACCCTTGAGCAAGTGGTAAATATAGGTAAGGGAGTAGTAAGAGTTTTATATTTGAAAGGAATATACCCACTGAGGGAGAAGCATTATTAAGCCTGAAGACCTTATAACCAAGAAAAAAATATATTTAATGTTCAGCTTTAATACAAAAAGGAAGGAGTTCCTTGTGTGAGATTTATTGGGTTGTGAAATAATTTCTTCAGGGAAGCAACAGAAGACTTACTGCTTGGCACTTTTGATTTTTTTTTTCCTGAGAAACATCTAAAACACAAAAAGGTAACAGCAGGGAAGGAAGATAGAATCATCAGGTTCATTTCTAGTTTTTCGCCTCTTTACAAAAGGCCTGTAATTAGAATTCCTGTTCATTTTTGGCAAAACTCAGGAAGAATGGAACATTTTTTTTTTTTTTTTTTTAATCAGAGATTCTATGATATTTTTGAAAATTACAAAACTGTCAGCCCTGAGTTTGTTTTGTAAGGTTTCTTCCAACAGAACTGTTTAACAGTCACACAGATTTTTGAGTTAAGGTTTATTTACAGTATGCATATTTGATAACTCAGCTGAAACTTATTGTAAGGACCATATCCACAATTTTATTTTAGTTTTCAAAATCAATGTTGGTGCAGTCTGAGGGATTATATTTTTCTCAATAAATAGGCTGCTGAGTTAAAATAAGAACTCTGCATTAAACATATTTTCTTTCTGATTCTTTTCTTTTGAAGAAAAACACACTAAATACAAGACAGTTACTTTTTGTACTTTATATGTCTGCCTCCCATCTCTCCATGTCATTTAGTTCTCGTATCTGATTTGCTATCTCTTCAGGTCTTGACTGGATTCCATTTAAAGAAAATGCACCAAACTTCAAAAAATGACATGTCATGAAGGCTGTTTTATATGTTTCATGTTATTATGTTCATGTAATATCAAACTTTGTATTCAATAAGATCTTGAAGTATGAGGTTGATTTCTTATTGCAATCTTTCAGACATTTTACAGTGTGAAAACAGCTTCTGAGGATGATAAACATGTCAATGCCAGTGAAGGATCATGATTTGGTGTGAATATTGTAAGTGTTGTCAAAATTACTACTCAGAAGCTTTCTAGGGCAGTCTTTCTGCACTACAGCTGCCCATTTTTTCTCCCTATTGACCTTTCTCAAATATTTCAAAAGTAGGGATGATCTGACAACAGCTCAGTGTACGAAAAAATAAATCATTTTATCAGTATATTTTTGCCAGAAGAATATATGCATCCTGCTAAGATCTCCTTTCTCAGGATTTATATGAAGAACATAGAATTACTGATAAAGTGTAGGTCACTTCTGACTGCAATTGCCGCAATATAAATATTTTTGTGTAAAATATGGATATCATTATTTATACAGACAGCAACGAAGTTATCAGACTTCATAGTGGGTAGGTGGAGGCTTCCACAAGTCTTCCCAGTTTCAATACTGTACAAACACAGTTAGACAGGCTCTAAACCTCTCAGCTAGTAAGAACAC
>VZSV01000237.1:895135-913777 GCA_013398735.1 Nothocercus julius | reverse complement strand
CTTAGAATAATGTTAGATGTTAAACTTTGTCCAATAGTTAAGTATAGCAAGATTACTTTATACAAACAGTTGTTCAACCAGAAGCACTAATGTAAATCACATATGACTTACCAAAGTTCTGCTTCATTCTATGATACCTTTGCAGGTAATAACATATAAAAATACTATTTCTAGATTTAGCAAACAAATTGAAATACTCCCAAATCTGTAAATTCTTAAGAGACCATCAAGATACTTTACCTTGTATACACAACAGGTTGTATGTACATGCCATACTGAGAAAGAACTTATAATTAAAGAATAATTATAATAAATAACTGCAATTATCTTATTTCAGTATTTAAAGCTGTAAACTGCAGTGGAATCAGTTCTGTTTCATTCATGTTTCTGACCTCCTGCTTTTCAATTACAACCAAATACAGTCTAGGTAAATACACTTTCCTTTTCTTCACACCTTAGTCATGATTTTACAAGCCTCGTCTTGCCATTGTGATACATTTGTCTAGTGGTTAAAAATACTTTTGAAATCTTCAATTTGAAAACTTTCTGTGATAAGCTGCAAATTATTAATTCATCCATACTTTAGGATAATTTCCTTTATTGTCAAATGGCAAAAATTCCCAGAAATCTATTTAGCTCAGTGACTCTTCGTTCTATTCTTTCTGCCACAACCAATCAAAAAGTGATACTCGGAGTTCTTAAAAGGTAACAGGTATCCAAATGAACCTAAAACTGATCATGAAGTTGCTGATAATACAAACATATAATGACTTATATGACTTGAAAAAGTGTAAGATAAATGTGAGGATCAGAGTAACATAAAATCAGATAAAGTATAGAGTGCAAGGTCATGTCAATGAGGACTAATAATAATTTGTAATACAAGGTTATTGACTGGGAGTCACTAGTATAGAAAGATTCTGGTTTTCCATCATTTTATGACAGCTTATAAACCACCCAAGGAATTCAGGAATGAGATAGGTAAATAATATCTTACACTATCATAGAAGATATAGAATAGCATACCAGGTATAGCTGGTAGCATAGTGAAAGAAAAAGGTAAGAAAATAATCAATTCTATTTTAAAAACTACTGGAGAGATCTTATCCATACAAGAATAAAATTATAAATTTGTTTGTGCTGTATATGCACTTAGAAAAGTTTTTATCCAAAAAAGTTTTTATCCCTTTTTTATCCAAAAAGTCAAAAGATGTTGCATGGTATATTTATTTGTTCACTCTAAGGGGATAGAGACATAAAGGATATGGTTATTATATAAATGCAACTTAGAAGAGAAAAAACATTTTGAGCTAATGGGATAAATGACTGTCCACTAATCTACTTAGATTAGAAATTAGAGGAAGATTCCCAAAGAATCAAAGAGGCTCTGTAACTGTTTGTCATTTATATACGTCCTTTGGAGCGTTCAGGTTTAACAAGCCTCTTTGGCTGGCCACAGGGACAGATAAAAAGTTCTAGCAGAAGAAGAAGTATTTAATTAAAGTTTAGAAAACTGTGGTTAGTTTTAAAGCAAAGAGGGAGATACCACACAGACAGCAAGATCAGTGCTTCTGTCATCCTGGGACACAAGTATTCACAGTGACATGACGGGTACACAAGTATTCACAGGGACATGATAGGTTCTCATCCTACCATCATCTTGCATATGTCAGACCAGAAAGAGGGAACAGGGCAACAAGTATCTCACCTGACTGTCCTAACTGTGGTTAGGACAAGTCCTGCCACATAAATCACAATCTCCAGCTGGTTCCTTGTTGTGGGTGTGTGTGTGTGTGTGTATATATATATTTATATTTTTTTTTTCCCCTCTTTGCTTTCATATCAGCAAAGTCTATGTGACCTAATGAGAAAAGCAACGCAGTATGGGAAGAAAATTAATGACCAGATATTAGCATAGATACCAGATACTAGCATAAGATGCGCCCCCCCCCCCTTTTTTTTTTTGTCTAATTATAAGACCGGATACCGGTATATGGTTCTCCAGCAGTCAGATTGTCCAACAGCAGAAATAGAGACACTGAAAATCTTTATTATTCTTCCTTCTTTGATTGCATAAGTTTGCTCTTGAGTTTTTTTGCGCTATCTAAAAATTAATTTGCATTTGCCTTTTTTGAGAAAAAGGATAGTTCTTATCATCAGGACAAGATATGACAGAGGACAACTCTGTGTTAAGTGTAATATAGCTGAAAGAAGTTAGAGAAATTGTGACACTTGAGATGTGAAATGTTAATGATTTTGTTTTCTCATTTTTTTAAAAGCTTCAACTTCCTCAATACTTGCTTTGATTCTTTAAGCAAGTTAAACGTAATTGTCACAAAAAGATCACCAAGAGTAATATGATATGAAACCCCAAAAAGCACTTAACTATTCAATGTTATAACAATTAACAAACACTTTATTATCTCAGCTTTGGCTGAGCCCAAAAGACTCCTCAGCAAATCACCTTTTATCCTATTCTTTTCTGCAAAATGAATTAGTATTGTTCAGTATTTATGTAAGCTTTAGACCAAGTTATCAAAGAAATTTCCAGAGTGCTTCTGTTATATTGTAGAAATTACCTTAACAATTACATACCAAGAGTACCTGTTAGCATGCCCAAATGTTACTATGTGTAGACAGTATATAATAACAGTATGACACAGGTTATACAAATGCTTTGACAGTGTGTCAGGTAGAAATGAGATAAGATTATTGGCACTGCCAACAGAACAAGAGAAAAGCCTCCTGTACATCACTCAAAAACTATTAAAAAAATATTTATTTTCGCATATTTTTAGGGGCCTACAAATGACATGGTCTATGAAAACATGGTCACAATAATGGGTGTATGGGTGTGAAAGCAGTAATATTAGTGTGTCAGGGCTCTGATTGCCACATCCCACCTACTATGAGTTCAACTGGTACATCCAAGCGATCTCCTTTGCTAGTAAGAGCATCTGTGAAGAAAGCTAGAAATCAGCTAAGCTGAGGCTGTCCTGTGTGGCCCTGCCAATGGTGATGCCAGGGAGAAGCAAGGGCTTACTGCACCACAGCGGAGCAGACCCTGGAGCCAAAGGTTGAAGCAAAGCAAGCACTGCCAAGGAGTTGGTATATTGAGTTAAAAAGTCAGGGTGAGGAGCTTTTCTGGAGGCAGTGATCAGGATGAACCTTAGCATAGGAAGGCTGCACCAATCAGGTCCATCATTACACAGACTTGAGGTCATGCTAGCCAGTGGATCAGAATCAAGGAGGTATAAGACCAGGCACCAACATAGCTGAGATGCAGAAGTGATGCAGCACAGCTGGGGCCATCTCTGAAGAGTAGGAAGGCAACCCTTGCTTCCAGATGTTTCCACAAGACCTCTTATCAGCACCGGATCTTATCACCTTGGATTCATGTCATGGAACTGGCTGGTGGTGGGGGTGAGCGACACTGCACTTCACTTGTGGGAAAGAAATAGTAACCACTTTTATTGATAATGACAATGGTTTCATGAGATTCTATGGCAAGGTCACTTATTATTTACTGCATGGAGGTTCAAGATACACACAGAATTTCCAAGGACACCCTCCCATTGGGTCGTGAGGTTCAGATTGGACCCCTTTGCTTTCCAAACTCGTTCTGAGAGGAGTCTGGGTGCAGCTGGATCCCATCCTAGTCCCAGACCCAGTCAACAGTTTATGACTAAGGGATTTGTGCACAGTTACAAAGCAAAGTTTTCAAGTTCAGAAAGAGAGAGAGCATGCTATAGTCACTTACCATGAATCTGTAGTGTCAAAGACCTCTTAAGGAGAGATACCCCAGGAGCATCTTGAGAGGCATGCCTGCTAAGGGGAGATGCCAGCATACAGCCTGCTGCCCCGCAAAGAGAGCTCAATGGGCTCTCGGGCTGTCCCCATATTTATGGGATAAGATGACAGATTTCTTATAGTCATTCTTTCAATTTAGAAATGACTGTTGGCTGGTGTATGCACAATTAGCCTTATCTCTCCATCAGGATGCAGCTATCAGGACTGTTATCGATGGTTAATGTGTGAGTGGGGGAAATCAGGGAGGCAACCACCAGGATCAGATAATGTGGTAGTTAACACCTGAATAGGGCTACGTGTGAGAAGTCATGCTGAGCTGGGGAAGGAGCACATCTGTCACAATTCAGCCTACTAAAACTCCTAGAAGCAAGCATGCATTCAGGATCCTGGCTTTATACAGGGGTTTGAAGACAGAAACAAAGATCCGGTGATGAAATGGAAATATGGGTGCAAATTTGTGCATAGCCTAAAATTTTGTTTTCTGGAGCCAATCATGTCTACCCTTTGATAATATCTAGGTATGCTAGATATGCTATACGCTAGGTATGCTAGCTAGCTTGGTTGCTGCAAATGCTTCTATCAATGACTGGGTCATTGTCATTGTAAATAAAATAACCAAGCCCATGATTTCCTATAAAGGACCTTTAATTGTATTTTAAATCACCAACTATTAATTTAGAGTTGGAAGAGAGGTCTGCAAGATCAGGTAGAAAAAGAAAAAAAAAATTAAATTAGCTCCAGGGGAATTTTTTTTTTTTTTAAGGCAATTTTGGCAACAGAAATGGGAAGATGAAAAAAAGAGTTTAAAAAAAAAAAAAAGAGAGAGAGAGAGAGGGAGAGAAAGAATAGAAAAAGGACATAATCTATTTTTAACCCCAGTCAACAGTCTGGTACATAAAGAGCTATTTTAACTTTAGTTTAAAATTACAGACTTTGAGGGATTTTTATTCATTTTTTAGTTTTAGACTTCTCACTTGTTTGCAATGAATTTTGTATATTTGCCACTCTGGGCTTTTACTGTAGCAGTTTGATGCCTGGAAATCTTGTATAAATGTTAGATAATGGTTACTAAGTTCCTTTCAACATAGGCTTATTCAGCCTTTGCTTAGCAAGCCCTGATATGATCCTTTACACTATACAGCTTAAAAGGTTCAGATTGACCACTGATAGAAAAGTGAATGATAAGATATATCAGACAAGTGGATGGAGCTGTTTTCTTAAATAAACGGTTTATTCCCTGAATCATACGGATGTTTTCAGTTTCCCCCCCCCCCGGTGTAATACATAACACAGTTAAGCATGGTATTACCCCTGTGCAATATACTTGTTTCAACACCTTAGTGAATATTCTGCTCAGCATCCGTCTTCTTTGTCTCATAGTGGTTGAGGTGTGCAAAGGTGAGCACACCTTCATTTATGCTCTGCTAAATAATGAGAAATGCCCTAAAAGGTTGTATCAAGCCTATGCCTAAACCTAATACTAAAACCCAGTGAATAGCTAGGATCATTGGACTTAATGCAGGCCTATCCAACAACATGATACACAACATCTTATTGATCTGGCCTTATGAAAACCATAAATCTCAACTACAAGACTTTAATTCCACACTCTAATAAAAAGAAACGTCTAAAATAGCACCATCATCTTCAACTTCTTCAAAATCAGTCTCAGAATCATGTTTGTCCATTCCCCAAGTAAATATTGAGTTTTATAGTCTCCCATACTAAATGGGCAATAAAGCAACTTGCAGACGAACTGGGGCCGTCCCTGTTTTGTTCATCAACCAAAGGAACATAGAACCAGATTACAGATCAGGGCAGAAAGAGACTTATCTTGGGGATGAGCTTTAAATTTACACCGGCACCAAAAAAAGAGATATCTGTTTTCAAATCAACAAGAACCTGACACATTTGTTATTAAAAATAGATTGTTATGTAATTCCACAGTGTTATTGTTAATTTCAGTGTTTGCTATGATATTTTGGCTACTTTTGTGCCGTCTTGTAGAATGAGACTTTTTTCACAGAGTGAAGAAACTTACTTTTTTTCCTCTGTTTTCTGTTGATTTCAGATGAACCTAATTATAAATGAAGGAAACACATCTGTTAAATCTCTCCAGCTAATGAAAATATTGTTCTCACACCTACCAACATAGTAAGATACGGATTTTTTTCTCAGTGATGTACTGAAACTCCCCAGATATATCATTCTAGTTATTTGCTGGACAGTCTAATGTAATCAGACAGATCAATTTCACACCTACATCTCTTTTACAACATAAAACAAGAAAAGGGAAACACAGTTTTCCAAATTCAAAAATTCATATATTTGGGCTTTCTATATTTTACTAAAATAATTCCATCTTTTTTTGCCTTTTTTTTTTTTCTTTGTGTGAAAAACCATCCGTAGAAATGCTGAAGCAGAAAAAAAAAAAAAAAGATAGGTCAATTACAGAAGTAGTCTTTCCTTTTTAAAGTTTATTTTCATAGCCTGTATACGAACAAAAAAATGAAAATCACCAATGCATCCAAGAAATAAATCACTCTGCATAAATTGTCTGCAAGCTTTTCTGATAGACTTCTTGAATAGTTTGTTTAGTGTTTCTAACCCCTTACATCTTACAGTTTAGTATTTATCCCAACTCTTTACACTGAGACTCTTGAATAGAAAGAAATAATCCCCCCCAAAGATGGTCAAGCAGTAAGCAAAATTAATAAAGAACTTTTCTTTAGATCAAATTATGTAAATATTATGGGAAGTTTTTAAAGAATTACCAGTGTTGCATTGACTGAAATGAGTGACTAGGCCCAAATTTTGACAAACATCACTAAGAAAAATCACTAACATTCTGTCGGCTGGCTCTTTTGACAATTGCTCAATTGCTTGTGAAAAGATAAAGAAAACGGTTCAGAGAAAAACTCTTTCCAACATGCTGACAATAGAGTCTGAAGAAATAATCCCCTGCGATTTTTCTAACTGATAAACTGATCTAGAGGCTTCCGAGCTAACAAGAGTTTGAAACCGTAAGTTTTCTTCTTTGCAATGCATGTACAAGTTCTTATTTTTTTGCCCTGTCTCCTCTCCACCCACACTCTGCTTCTAGAAAAAAAAAAAAAAAAGATTGCTACCTCGCCAAATACAATAAAGCTAGAATATTTTGATCTCATTTGCCATTAAAAGAAGAGCGTAACTTGTGGTCACTCCAATTTTGTGCAGCACTTATAGTATTGTTAATGGCTTTATTATTCGTTATTATTATCCAGGCACTGCTCTTTTTATACTAATTGGTCAAATCAGAAGTAGACCCTAATATTGTTAGACTTCTCAATGTTCAGAAAAATTGAAGGAGATTTGGAAAAAAACATTATATTATTGGTAAAAAAAAAAAATCAGAAAATAGATTTTATTATTAGATGTGTTTTAGTTCTTAACCAGAAATTAGATCCATCTGAGCAATCAAATCAGCATACATTGCATATAATGGCATAACGTTGTAATTATAACAGAAATACCTAGGCAGAATTGGTGCATGCAGTATTTAAAGACTTAACTTTGATGTGGTACAGCACTGCTTCACCCTTCCTGCATCACCAACTGCAGCATTATGCAAGTACACTGTCTCTCCATTAGGAGTATTAACAATAATATTGTAGCAGTACTTAATGTATAACCGCTAATTCCCCAGAAACTTAAGACTTATTCCTGGCTGCTGTGAAGAAACAGAAACCACAAACTACCAGGGGAAAAAAAAAAAAAAAAAATCACTTGACTATGCCAAGACCTAGCAAACTATACAAATCTCTGCCAGACCAGACAGTGTGAGAGAGAGATAGTAAGAGCTGATAATCACAGTGAAAACAACTGCACCTGGGGAGTTTTCAGTTCTGGCTTTGTTGATTCTGCAGGTGGTTGTTGTGACACAGTGGAATTTAACTTGTTAGGATGAAACTCAGGTTTGTCCTACAGTGAGAAGTGTAGAGTGTAGCTTAGTAATAGACCTGTGCCCGTGTGTGGAGCTCACCAGGTGAGAGTCCCTAAAATTCCACCTGAATAGCTCCTGCTGTGCCTACACCAGTTGATGGGTGCTATAGATAACTTTCAGTGTGTTGTGGGGTTGAGAATCTGACTATTGCAAAGATTTACTGCAGTGGTCCTTGCTCCGGTCCTTGCTGCAGAATCAACCCAACTGAATGCAGATACTTGTGAATAGTCTGTAGAAACTGTTTCTACAGAGGAAGAAATGGTCACATTGAAAACTTTATTTTGCATAGTCGAGATAGCTATGGGTTGTTTTGTAGGTATCTTAAGATAATTAATAGTGATAGGTCTGGCATATACTGTCATGTAGGACTGTGGCCAGAAGCCACTAAGCAAAATAGTTCATAGAGTCTTAATGGATCCAAATGAAGATGCTGTTATAAGAGCTCTTGCAAAGGAAACTCCTGTTGTTATCTGGATAGTGACCAGCCACTGCAATGTACTGCACTTGATATCTCTGCCATACTTAAGCAGTGAAGAAGTGTTTTTTGTTTCCCTGTGCAACTGTCCTTCAGTTCAGTAATATGATTTTTATTGCAAACCAGTAAATATTCTTGTTAGATGGATCTAGCTATTTAGAAGTTGTAAACAGAATCATTATTTACTACAAGAAATCTAATATCCATTTTAAAAATAAACTTATTATATATTTTATGTTAATAATTTGATTTTCCTCCAAGAAAATGGCAAAATTTTCTCAGAAATTTTCTACACTAGTGAAAGTAATAATGTGTCGAGGAAAAATCAGAAGTTTCCACCATGTACAGCTGCCAGGTCTATCTGACTGGGAGCACAACTTTGAAACCTGGTCTATCCTTAAGCAAGTAAATGCTGAGGAAGCTATTTTTCAAGAATTAAAAAACACTGATATGAAATACAAAAATAGGGTACGAAGTAGGATAGCTAATCTCAAGGACACAAAGAATCCTAATTTAAGGAAAAACGTGCTATGTGGGAACATACCTCCTGACAAGTTTGCCAAAATGACAGCAGAAGTAAGTAGAGAGGGGCAACTATTTCCCTATTTGACTTATGTCTTGTCTTTATTAGAAATAGCAATAATTTATGTAAGCTATGTGCACTTCTTTTTTTAAAAAAATGTTTCATCTCTTTTAGTTAGAAGAATTGCCCTTTAAATTGTCCCTTAAATTAAATTTCTGGTCTTGAAAGAATATTTAGAACACTTTAATAGAAATTCCTGTTGAGATGCTCACTATCTTTACAAATAAAAAAAAAAGGTTGGAATTGAGAAGTACAAAATTAAATATCATAGGAGAGAAAATGAACTATGATTAAGAGCTGATTAGAGTCTTGTAGCCTTGCTGTTATATGTCATATTCTGCCTTCAGGCCCCATACTTACACCTGCATGCACACAGTTGGGTATAATGTATACGGGATGGAACAGGCTGCCCAGGGAGGTTGTGGAGTCTCCTTCTCTGGAGATCTTCAAAACCCGCAGTCCTGAGCCCCGTGCTCTAGGTGACCCTGCGTGTGCAGGGGGGTTGGACTAGATGATCTCTAGAGGTCCCTTCCAACCTTAAGCATTCTATGATTCTATGATTCTATAAAAAATGATTTAATTCTTAGCAAATTTTGCAGAAAGGGTGAAACAGTTCTAATAACAATAGATTCATGTTTGCATATCTAAGTAAGGGGAGAGTCCAACAGTTCCCCTCAATTTAAAAGTAAGAATCCTTGAGAGAAGAGATGGCAACATACTCTTCACAAAATCCTCATTGGTTAAGGGGCAGCTGTGTACTTCCCCTGCTTACATTTACAAATCCCATTTTCAACATTCAGTGGTCTCCTTGCATTATAAAGGGGCTGCTGTTGATTTCAGTGGGTGGCTTAACATTAAAAGGTTAAACTCAGCATGACAGAGCTTCATGGGTTCAACCTTTTATTTTGGAGAACAAAAGAGATACACCCTTTGTCTCTTGTTCACAGCAGTTCCCATCCCTCTGCACAAAAAGCCTTTCAATACTTCAGACTTCACTTCTATTTGAGTCTAAATGCTTTGACATGGGAATAAGGACTTTGCAATAGCATTCATGATGAGACTACAACTCAAAGACCCATCTTTAAAATGTCATCTCCATGCTTTTTTCGCCACCAATAAATAATTTCTATGACAACCACTTGCCATTTACATGTAGATCAGGTGGCATTGAGGAAAATGGGCAATCAGTTATTTCCAATATTTGTCTTTAATAGCTTAAAAAGTATAATGCATTGAGATCATACAGAAGATTCATTTCTCTGAGAAGTCTTCTGCCTATGAAACAGCCCTTTAGTGCCCTAGATATAATGGTTATATTTTGCCCTCTGAAATATATTAAGAATCCTCCTTAGCATGACAGAATTGAAATCTATAAACCTTTAAACTCCTGGCCTATGAAAGCAACAAAGGATTTTGGTTTGGATGACCAGACCCTTACTAAAACAAGGTTACGTAAGAGCACAACTGCCCTTTCATCTACTTCGACTGGGAACTGAGAAGGATGGATTCTGAGTCTGAGACTTATGGATTTGCAGAAAAATTATTTTTCACAAGGGAATTCTCTTAGGGTCCCTAACTAATTTCCTTCGCTCTACTAGGAGGTTCAAAGGTCTGGAAAATTGGCTGAAGAACCATGCTTTCAATATTCAAAAAGATTTCTTGAGGTTATGTCTGGAAGAGAAATGCATTGCATAATATTGCCTAATCTGCATCTTCAAAAATTCGTGAGCTGGATCCAACTAAGCCTAGAAGACTTATTAACACTTGTAAAAAATTAGTTAAGTACAAGTTCCATATCTGGAATTGAAAGACTTAAGTATTCAAATTTCTATCTATTTTCTTCCTTTTAGCAATTAGTAAATATTATTGCAACTGGAACATACTGTCACCTATTATCACATGTTTACAGACATGGAGATAGAAGACACAAAGTTTCCATGGGTTCTGCATGAAGGCACCATAATCACTGGAAAGTAGATACATTTCTCGGTAGCAAATTTAAAAGGTCAATTTCAATTTTCTTTTTTTCAATTTTTGTACCAAAATGGATTTTTAGTTTTTCTTCCTACAAATCTTAGTTTCTGGAAGTCATTTCATAAGTTTGCTCCTCACTTAGCCAATATCCTCAATGATCTGTTGCAAGGTTCACAATTTGAAAAGCAGTGAAAAATATGGTATGCTCTAATTGTCTCTTGAATGCAGATATGTTATTGAATAGGTAAAATCAATTTTACTACACAGAGAACAGCCATGAAATTAAAGAAGTCTTATTGAAAAGCTGGTCAAAAGTAATTTACAATTGAAGAGTTTCCCATCAAAAAATGCAAATTTTCCCACTTCACCTCTTCTGCCAGCCAGGACTATTTGGTTTCCTGATAGTATATTCCCCAAAAAGGTAAGTAAAAGTCATAGTACCAGGCTAATTGACACTCTTTGCTAAAAGTAAGAGAGAATTAGAACTTTTGTTATTTCCATGTACTCATTACTCCATTATCTCCTTGTGATAATAAGGGGAAAGAGGGAATTTGTGTGAACACTTTGGTTCTTGCAAGTAGTATAGTAGCATTTTCACTGATTGATACCGCAAAGAAGAATTACACAAAATGGCTTTTGTCCTTAAAATGTCTGTCCCAGGAAACCTGTTTGTTAAAGTTACAGTTTACATTTATATGACCTCTGAGAATTACTGTTACTTTCCTGTCAGCAAGAGCGCTCTTTTCTTTCTCACCCTAAACACACAGTGGAGTAGAGATATTTGGAAAACTTAAGGAGGTGTTAAAACTTTTTTTTTTTCTTTTAACTCCTTAACCACAAGTCAGACAAAACAGGATTTTGCAGCAAGAATAAGTGTGAGATGAATATTCTGCCTTCCAGAATTTTATCCTTGATTCTTTCTCTCATCCCTTGGTCTTTTCTGATTGAATCACCTTGCAAGGTTTCATGTCATTTATTGTTCTTGTAAAACAACAAATCTTATAACGTAGAAATTACATCGTGCAAAGAAGAACACAATCTTTAGGGAAAAAAAAAAAAAAAAGATTGTTTAGAGTTGGTAGAATATCAGAAGTGGTCAAACTGCATAAATAAATAAATAAATAAATAAGACAGTCACCACACTTTTCCCCTTAAAAAGTAGTCTAAATCATTGAGTGCATATCTCACTGACAGTGAGCTACCAAGTATTGGAGCTATCAATCCATATCTAGCTCATTGCAGGAGAGATGACCTGAACCGCAAAGTTGGGCTTCCCACAGCATAGATTCAACATTACATGAACTGTAGTCAGTCTATACCCCATGAACAGGACTTCCCCACTCTGGAGACAGGCTTCTTGTACTCAAGTGTGCCGAGTAACACATGACAGACAACTTTATATGTAAATAGTCCTGCTGTAAACCAACATGAAGTAGTTTCATATTGCAAATATCATTGTCACACAATGCAGGAGCTCAAACTCATGATTTTTTTCTACTTTCACAAAGATTTGCTGGAACTCAAAAAAAAAAAAAAGAAAATTTCTCCTTATTTGAAATTTTGTGACAAGAAAAAACATTTTGTAACTAAAAAGTCTAATTTTGGTATAAATATAATTTAGTCTAAAAAGAACACTAAATAAATTCTAGTCATATGAAGCATATTTGGGATCCTGAATTTATCAAAACAATCTCCATTTCAATGCTTATCAGAGGCATCATTTTTAATGCTGTTTCTCCACACGCTCATGATTCAAAGCTAATCAAACATTTTGAAAGAAGAATTTGAAAAGAATTCTCAAGACAGATATTTCCAAGGTTATTTATCAAGCCACTAAACTCTATAGTTGCAGAGAACACATTGGAATAAGGTCTATAATGAACTGTAAATATTTTCTTCCTCCCTCCTTTCATTTTTAGTGACATAATACATAATATTTTTTTTTCCAGAACTAGCATAGCACAATGAACCAATAATTAGCCTATCAAAGCCCCTAAGCAGTCATTCATGTGATGAACTACCATTATACAGACTAATTAATTATTTGGGTGTAGGGAGGGGGGGAGTCAAGACTGCAATGCCTCCAAGTGAGTCATTACTGTCTACTGGAAAAAAAATATGTATATGTTTTAAGGGAGACTTTAATACGTTTTTCTAAGGAGCGAGGTGTTCCAGAGAGAGGTCCTCTCCATCTCTGACACCTACACTTAAACTAATAACTTCTTCCCTTCTTACATCATTCCAGGGAGGATGCTACCAGAGGAAGGTTATAATTAAGGTTAAGATAGGATATAGTTCTAAATGGTTCAAATATATGTCTCGGTGAGCTTATGCATTCTACCAGAGTGTTGAGCAAAACATAATTTCAACCGTACCGGTAGCAGCCCTGTTTCACATACCATTTCTTCCTCCTGTTCTCTTTGCTGTGAATAGATAATAAATCTTAATATGAATCTGGATGAGCATTCAGTGTGATAAGGTGAAAGATTATAGTAAAATATAGTATAGGTTATTCTTCACAGGAAATGTGGATGTTATGAAAAAATGGGCTATGGCATCTCTATGGTTGATTTAGTTTCCCCATGAAGAATGGCTGAACTCATTCTGCTGTGTTTTGGTTTTTTTTTTAATTATGACTTTTTTGTTTTGTTTTGTTTTGTCTCACTGTTGTGTCTGTGTGATGATTTTTCATTTGAACCCTGAGCATGAGAAGCCCAACCTTTGATGTGTCCTCAAGTATACTGACACTTGTAGACATCTTCCATTACTAAATAAACAGAAAAATAAGCATTCTTCAACAGTAGTCTTAAAATAGGAAAGAAGACCCTGATTCCGTAGCCCAGGTGTCATAATCTTAGTGTGCTAAGGTAACATACAATTCTACAGGAGATTTCAAAGATGGAAATACTTAAGCAATATTAATTTGAGGATATTTTTATGCACACAAATACATAAGGAGAATACAACCTATATATGCCAATCTCCAGTTCACAATGGAAGAAAGAAGTAAAAGTTTTAAATTTCATTTAATCTTTAATGTCTCCCACTTTCAGATCTGTGTTATTCACTAAATCCAGGAGACTGTTTTTATTAAATTTATCCTGTCAAGATTATGTTTCCTCTCCTTCAACTGTTTTGAATAGTTACCTTGTAAATAGATGAAATTATTTGCATCTTAGAGTATGTGAGCAAACAATCAAGTTTGTATCTTAGCCCTTCTTTTAAGATACAGTTGCTTAACTCAGGTAATCATCCAGGTTGGGCAATATTTGCCTCCAAAAATGTAAACAAGTAAGCATTTCCATCTAAATGGAAAGAGAATGAAGCTCTATTTAAGATTTTGATGCTAAGTCAATGGTAGATATTCTTTCAGCTGAGACTCTGATTTTGACAAGCCTTCTCCCTTGGGAAGTGAAGGTAATGCTATAAGTTTACAATCCACTGTGTTCGTTTTACTCCAGAGCACATCAGATCCCTTTAACAACTTCTGTTCACCCTGAGACCCACAGTTGACCCACAGTTTCAGAAATGATCCAAACTTTGAAGAAAAGCTCATTTATGTCACTGCCTCTCAGTTCTGCTTCTGGAGCACAGGTATCTTCCACACTGGCACGTTTGGGCTTACTGAAAGCTATCCAGGGATGGTAACTGTCAGGGGCCAGAGGACACTGCTCCTAGGAGCTTAGCTTAATGCACCAAGTCCAGCTTGCTGACAAAAGGGAGCTGTAGGAGAAGCCTTGAGAAAAAGATGGAAGAACCTCAGCAGACGCTTTTTCCAAAAAACTCTGCCAAGTGCTGATTATGAGACTCTCAGTTGACCTTAGTCATCACTGTACCCTTTTCTACAATCAGAGATGAGCTATGATGCTTGTATGAATGCTCCAGACATGCCTCTATGCACAGAGCATGGTTCCACATCTTTCCATCCACAAGACATTCAGGAGAGTGCTTAGCAGAGGATTTGTTTTTCTTAGTGTGAACATAACATTCAATTGCCGAATCTCTTAGCCATTTCTATGTTTGCTACTCTGTATCTGGAAGTCCTGCTGGAACAAAAGTCATACACACACATAAGCATTGGCATAATTTAACAGTCTGGATAATGTCCTTGCTGGGAATATAGAACATTTGATCATCCAGCCAGGTTTCTACAGGGGATCCTATTTCATTAACTGTTGACTCTGAAACACTTTGGTATTATTCCTTAACCTAAGCTTATTGTTTGTTGATAAACATGTCATTAATTTGAAAAATAATTTTCTTTATATGAAGTGCTGTGAAATGAGAAAAATGGGCAAGGGGAGTTGCAAAACACGACCCAGAAACAGTACTTCCAATAAGGTTTACATCATCATGCATCTTTTTTATGCTTCCCAGAATTATTTCTGCCTAATTAATAATGTAGATTATTGATATATGTAAACATCAGAACTTAACATATTTCAATCTCTTGAAAAGAGGCATTAAATAGAATATTCAAATTCGTCATATCACTTACAGTGTCACAGCCCAAATGGATCTGAGTAGCAAAAGTAAGAAAACACTGAAGAATTTCCAATGTAATTTTACAATGGCTTTTTAGAGATCTGTGATTTTGTCAAATAAATTTATATTCTGCACTAAACAGTGAAAGCAATCGTAATCATGAAGTCAGTCAAGTACTGAAATAAATTTCCTTCAAATCATAATAATCTTAGATACCAAGTTAGACAATAATGGAAAGTCAACATGTATAATTTTTTTTAAAAAGTGTGGATTTAATCCTGAAATAGTGGAAAACACACCATTTATTAATCCATGTAAATTAAAAATATATTGCAAAGCTTTTTCTGATCATTTCTGTTCTAGTAAAATTCATGCTTAAGTGAACCAAATAAAAAAAAAAAAATCTTCAAAAGACACATTAGACACAAAAGACCTCATTAGAAATGGTTTAGTAATAAACAGTGTTTAACAATTCAAGATATATATATTCTTTAGAAGAAGAGAAAAATATCTGATAAAATTTCTCTGCATATAATTCATTCTATACTGAAAGAAAAAAAAAAAATAGAGTATTTATGTCTGTGCAGCTGTTGGTATGTCTTAGACCTATCAGCCTCAAAACCAGAAGAAGTTTTTTTTTTTTTTTTTGCTCATTTGCTCATTTTATTAAATCAGCAGACTCTTGACCCATATCATATAATGAAGTATCATTTTGCCTTGTTTATCTCTGACTTTGTTAATAGAATTTAGCTGGCTGATAATTGCATAAACAGTACTGCATGGAAGTGCAGTAACACAGACGCTTAAAACCATCATACGCTAAAATGTTGAGCAGTTTTGTATAAGTTTCAATATTTGCGGATGTGATCATGAGGATAACATTTTGCTTTGTGGAAAGTGCACATGACTATTCAGGAAGCCAAATGACTCTTTAAAACACTGATTGAGAAATAACCAAGACAGTTGTTACACAACCAGATTGTAAGACAAGTTTTGACAAAGCAAATTCAAACATTTTTAAAGTGATCTCGCATAAGAACAGACATTCTTGTAAACTTCTACCATATTGACATCCTTTCTACTAACTGTTGGCATCTGTAGTTACCAGCTGCCAGCTATTAACTCTAACAATGACTGGACCCTTCTCTGCCCAGATGTGGAATCAGAAGGTAATATCTCTGTCTGGCAATACTGGTTTATATTGAAATCCAACCAATCCAATTTTTTTTCTCTTGGAGAAAAAAAAAAAAATAATTTTTACCAATTTGTCAATGAAACATCACAAGTTTTTATTTTTGTCACCACAGATATGAGTTGTACCTATAAATTATTTAAAAAGGAAACAGACCTGCTCTCTGGAGTCTGAGGGCTAAACAGAACACTACTGGTCTGATCTAACATGTTACTCAAGTTATATAAATGTATTTTAAATTTCTGAGGTCCCTTTGAAGAAAATGTAACATATTCTGCAGTCTTTCTTCAGTCCTTCTCTGCTGACCAAAACACACTATCTTGTGTTATGTTCTGCGTCAACAGACCAGGGTAGAAGGTCCTTCCCTAACAAGCTTCAGAGCTTTAAAACCTCCTACTTTGTAACAGTCTCTGTGAAAAATAGGGAGAACTATAGCACCTAACAAGTAACACAACTTAAAGCATCAATATCCTCCCCAGCAGACATGTCTTTTAAATTCAAGCATCAGGAGCATTTGAGCAAAGGCTGTTACCTTTAAAGTACTTGCTAATTATTTAAAATAGACCATTGTAATGAAATTCTGGGTACTAAAGTTAAAATAAATAAATAAATAAATAAAGCTCTGCAAATAGCACTCACAACTCTTTTTATTTATTTATTTATTTATTTATTTTCCCTGGCAGATATCCTTATGGCTATGGCTTCTCTGGCAGTTTAAATAGATTTTAAAATTTATCCTGACAGAAAGTTCTTTACAATTTTTGTAGGACTTGAAGGAGACTGAACAACCAAAGAATAAATGCCAGAACTGGCATCAAGCAGAATAAATTAGAGAAACTCTGATTTCTCAGAAAGAAGGGATGGCAAAAAAAGTGATTTATGACTACTTCAGTTATAAAATCTCTGCTTGCTCTGTATATTTATACTTGCTCTAATGCAAATAATGTGATTTTTAAATGTGAGTTAAAATAGAATATCCCTAAATAAGGATGATTTGGACTACAGTCCACATACTGCCAACCAAAAGGCTTTCATGTTATTTGTTCTAAGGTATGAGAGTTAAAATGTGACAGAATTCCTACAGATTTAGCGTGGACAGGACCAGGCTTTGGGCTCTGGGCTACGAAGCTGTGGGATGGGGAAAGCCTATGCATTTTTACCACACTGAGAAGGCAATATTAGGGTTTCTTAAGAGAATAACTCTTTTCCAAATCAAAACTCTCCTTGGCTGAAAAAAAAAAAAGAATTTCAAAAATTAAGATAACCAGAATGCAGGTCACTCATGAAGTGTTTTTGTCTTGATTAAGTATATTTCTGCTATATTCTGCTTTGGTGGAATAAAGACAATGGTATGAGTTGCGAAGATAGAATAGAAAAAAATCTAAGGATTTTCCTTTCAGCTGAATTTCTCTTTCTCTCTCTCTCCATCTCTCTCTCTCTCTCACACACACACAAAATCTCTTTTTCTCATTCTGTGAGGCTGGAAAAAAATAGCAGTTCAATACACTTACAGACAGAAGACGACAAGATTTTTGTTTTTGCTCTTCTAGAAAATTGGTCTTTGTATTTTGAGGGTACAATCCTTTGACTGATAACATTTAATTTCACCCCCTAGAATAAAAGTTATGAATATTATTTTCAAAGTAAACTTTGAAGTAAAGTCTCAAACAAGGAAGCAGAACAAAAGAAAGGAGACATACATACAGCACTCCACGAATGAGGATATAATGACTTAGGTTTCCTCCTCCAAGGTACCGAGAAGTCCCTTTCATGTTCAGAGACCTTGCCAGTCCCATCTGGGATCTGAGATCCTTTGCAGGGTGTCAAGAGCTTTGAGAACTATCCTGGATTAAGCTTTCAAATCTCTCCCTGTAGCCTTTTCAAATTGTTGATATGCAGTCAAGCTTCACAATGGCTGTTGCTGTGATGATAAGGAGTCACATTACGCATAGTATTGAAGAAAGTAAAAGGGCCAAAGAGAATAGTAACTGGAAAGAATAAAGTTAAACCGAAGAAAATGTTTTATTTTTTGTTGACAGAAGTGATGCTTGCATGGAAAAAATAATGTATTCAGCATGATAAAGGACAACTGAATCATGTCAAAGGGATATTAGGCATATGACTTTATTTATTTATTTATT
>VZSV01000237.1:874067-894615 GCA_013398735.1 Nothocercus julius | reverse complement strand
TGACTGGCACCATTTTGCTCAGGATAGCTGTCATTCTTTCAGATACTTTCAGTAATTAACATTAGAATGGATAGCTAGGAAGGAATTACTATTCTGTGTAACCAAGAGAATTTAATAGTACCAATAAGCCATTTCATGCAAGTGACAGAGAACAGACTGAGGCAAGTTACAACCCAGCTCTGTAGGTGCAAACTAGTTTATGACATCTTTTATAAAACTTAATGCAATGTAAGGAAATAATATAGGTTTAGGAGGCTATATATTACTTGACTATTGGTTAATAAAGTAAAATTATTAATATCAGAAGAAAAACACTGGATAAATCCATAGTTTCTCTGCATCTTGAAGATGCAGCTTTGACCATCCCAACTCAAAGGAATGTAAACAAACACAGGAAGGTATAATAAATATGATCAGAACTATGAAATGGTTTCTGTAAGAGAAAAAAAATGAATAAGCCAGGACTTTCAGCTTAAAGAAGACATAAGGGTATGAAAGAAATCCATGTTATATGCGACATAGAAAGGATGCATACAAAACAGAAATTTACTTTTTCTTTCAAGAAAAAAAACAAAGGATCATTAAATTTAATTAAATGCAACCATTTTTAAAGGAAGCTGAAGGAAGGGATTCATCCACATGCAGTCAAACTATGGAACTTCTTGCCACAAAATATTGTGGATGTGTGCAGACAAGAAAAGACAGAATATCTTCATGGAAAAGAAAATCACTGAAAGTTTGTCAGAATTTCATATGTGATCACGGAAGAGCTATACACAAATAGTTGGAAGGTATGAATATACTGGGGGAAACATAATACACCTGCCATGTTCTTAAGATCTCCTGTGTCATTAGGAACAGGATAAATATTTGGCCTTACTCACTTCAACAGCTGTCATGACTATGTGTTCATAACAACTCTAAACAGAGAATTGTCAATAATTGATACAATAACATTTGAACGGGTTTGACTTTATTTGCCAGGAACGTGCTCCTTATCCAAAGTTTTGTACTTTTTCATGAAGGTTTGCCATTTCTCCTATTTTAGGCCACCCAGAACTCCTCAGTTATGCAATACAACCAAATCTCTTATTTCCACTGAAAGTTTATTGTATTTATTCCATTTGAGTGCTTCTGTGTGGCAAAAGAGCAGCTACACTGCCAGCAGACTTATGCTAGTATTATGGCTCACATTTCATCCCTTAGGTGAAATGTCACTGTTTATCAGCCCCTTAGCTTGGGGATTCAGCAGAATTTAAGAAATACGTCACTGTCTTACCAATTTTTTTTTTTTTTTTTTTCCCAATGCCTCACTAATAACCTGCCTGAAGGAGCTTGTCTAGAGGGCTCATTTTCATTTTGGGATTTCTATCTGCCTCCTAACTTTCACAGGTATCACTCACCAGGCTTGGCACTGTGCAAATAGGCTATTTCAGAGATGCTGCTTCCTATGACTGATAGTCAGGAATCAGCATTGTAGAGGCATAGAACGAGAGAAAAAGATGGAACTATGAATGCTGCACAAAATTGCTGTGGTAACATTATTTATTACCTTGTTCATTTGTTTCTATTAGTCACAATAAGCAAAACCAGTACTCATCTTTAGGCTGTACATTGGAAAAGCAGACATGACACAGAAAGTGAACATGAGGGGTGGATCTTTCATTTCTTCTGTTCTATATAAAACATCCAGTCATTATAAAATCAAATCTCTTCACCGCTGAAGTTCTGTTAACATGACCTTAGGCTGAAAAATATTAGACTTGCCGTGTACGATGAAAGTCAAGAAACTGTGTGTCTGAGAATAAAGATAAGACTGTGTTCCTAAACTGAAATCCCCTTACGGTGAATGTCTTATTCATGGTTTTTCTATGTTATAAACAAATAGGACTCCAGATGAAGTACTTCTTATGGTGAGGGTTTGAGTAATTTAGCAAAGTGTTAAAAAACGGTTTCTGAAAAACAATTTCCAATAGGCTTCAACAAAATCACACCTGAAATGCCACAGAAAGGCCAGCAGATGATGAAGATAGCAGTGTTATGAACTAGAAAACTTCTGTGTCCTGGTGAGATATTTTATTTGGTAAAGAAGCTGCTAACTATGAACTTGCTTCAACTTTTAAAACACTAGCGTATTACATTCTAGTAGTATACTTTGTCAATATCAAAACAATGGATACACCAAAAAAGTCAATATCTTCCATAACTAGGATAATAGCTTCTATTAAAAGCTATCTATAAAAAAGTCATCTATAAAAACAGGAAAAAAAACCCTCTGTCACCCAACTGTCCGTCAACTTCTATGGCTAATTTCCGTCTGTCTCCATAGGGCTGTCTGTGAATGGTGGGTCTCTGAATTCTTTTACTACTGTGAAGAATTTAAATCTACCTCTTGTAAAGCACCCTGTTCTGTTGTATTTGACACACGAGTTTTCTGTCTCTCTTTCCTTGTTTTATTTTTGATTTCTATTGAGAATATACATAGTGAAATGAAATCATTCACACAAACTTGATAATATTCACCTAGTATTTCAAGAAGCATTGCTTTTTAAGGTTGTTGTAATTTTTCCTTTACAGTATTTTCCATGTAATATTTTTTTAATCACAGATGGGGGAATAAGTAAATGTACCTGTCACAAACCACCTTTGTAATTTTTTGAAAGAGTTCTTTTGACTTTTTCTTTTTAATATCTCTTTGCTTTTCACTACATAATTTATCTTTTCCTTCTATTATTATAAGGATTATGAATAATAGGTATCTACCATGTGGTCTGCCAGTCAGTCACACTGGTGCAATTTTTGTCAGTTAAATTTGTCCCAACTTCAGGTTTCTTAACATTTCTTATTCTTCCATAACTAGGTTCATTGTTCCCTATAGCATTTGTTATTAATACATTGTTCCACTAATTTTGACACTTGTACATAACGCCCTAAACTTTCTATTTTTACATCCTGCTGCACATTTCAGTTTAAATAGAATACATACTTCATACAGTCTTGTCTTGATATTACATGGTGTTATATGGTTAACTCATATTGTTCCTTCTGTACCCAGTACAGACCCTTCCTGAACAGGTGGGTATGTTTTGAGTCAGAAGCATATTCCAGAACATGTATCCATCTGTTGTCTTGAATATTATCAAAATCTAGAAACATAGATAAGTCTCTTTCTAAATTACTTAATTAGCCAAGTTATTATGAGAGGAATTTGATATATAGTTGGGAGAGCCCATGAGGCTCAGGCACTTACAGGCTACTTTCCTTGTAAATTATATTTTAGATCACCAGTGTGGAAAACATCATTTCACACCTGATGTGTTACTTTGGGAAAAATACATTAAGATTCACATTTATTTCTCAACTTCTTTTTCATCATCCAGGGCTCATCTGACATGTTACCATAAGTGTGGTATGTAAAACACTGCTGCACAGATATGTTAAAATGCCCTAGTTCCCTACCAATTTATCTATTCATTTGAGCTGTCATGTTGTGATTTACTTTGAGCATTGACTTGCCGACAATATCCAATTCCTTAATCTTTTAATATTTTATTATTTCTTTATTTCATTTTTGGAACATTGGTTATAAGATTAGCTCATCAAGAAGCAGAAATGCAGGTGGTAGGCAGGGTAGAGGCAAGTTTTACTTTGATGTGAAGAACTTCTTGTGAGATGAAGGCTTCAAAAGGGACCCCCATAAATTAAACATGCAATGAAATTTTCAAGGAAGATAACCCTTTTGTGAGAGGAAACCTAGTAAGTATTATTCTTCTCTCTGAGTTGTGGAATTGCCACTCCCTTGTGTAAAATGAATTAATCTGACAAGACTTCACTGTATGTTCTCCAGCTACAGAACTGAGAACACTAAAAGGGAAGCACTTCCATTTCTGCTGGGGAATTCTGACAGCTGTCATAAACTCTGTACTCATTCCCAAGCGACCTTATCACTCCTGCTGCTTATTTCTTTACATGGCATGCAGATGTTTCAAGCTTTGCAGAAAGTGAGTTAAGACCTATCACTGAAACCTTGTGATGTTGGTTTTGTGGAGTTCATAACCAAAACTTAAATGTAGAAGTAAATCTACTTAATCAAGTACAGATTAATTCATGATATTCATCAAAGCAATCAGGACTCATCTGTGTAAGCTGCAAATGATATTCCTCAGTTCTGTTAACCATTTTTTTGCCACATATCAGTTGTAAAATATCATAGCTTAGTATTAAAGAACCAGCCTATACTAATGTGACTAATTTAGAAATGTTTGAAACAGTCTAAATTTAAGCCCTGTTAAGAAAACAGCATGCTTGAACTTTGCCAGAGTTAATTCACTCAGTTAAAGAAATACAAATATTTCAACAGTGGAGGGAATAAGCCTTTGTATTAAGCAATAAGAAAGGAAAAGAGACAGAGAGGTCATTCTAGAGGATCTGAATCCCAGAAGCCTGTCCAAAACTTATTTTACCTATAGGACACTCTTGCTGTGAACCTAAAAAATGTCAAAATGGACATGAAATGGAAAAAAAATCTGCTTTTATTATTCAGTCTGCCTGATCTTGATGCTATAAACCATGTTCATGTTCTTTGCACTTTGTTATTCACTTCCCAGTAGAAATATAAAAACTGACCTGTCGCAGGCAAATATTGATCACAAAAGACATTTTGATGGGGTCAGAATATGCATATGTGTATAAAATCAACATATAATAGATTTTATAATAGATAAATGTATATAAAATACATGATGTATAGATAATTTATTAATCTATATATAATAGATTATAGGTATATATAAAATCTATTAGCAAAGATATTATGTATGTAATCTATTAACAAAGAAAACAAAGGTTAATGAAACTATGTGAAACAATACGGAATGCTAAATACATAATGAAGTCACACAACTTTTTCCATTTCTGCTTGAGGCCAAAAGTAATATTTATAAGTCTGCAGTATTTTTGAGCTTGGTAGGTGTTATACCGCTAGGTGTTCTCAGTTTAGAGGAAAAAAAAAAAACACATTAATAGGGTTCAGAAGTCTATACAGAGTTAGTATAACATTAAATAATTCTTAACTTGAAAACTGATTTTATATTGTTAGTTGTGAAATTGCATATTGTATTTTCCGAATACAATACGCATTGTATTCTATACAATTATATATTGTATTTCTGAAGTATGCTTCATTCAATAAAAAAAAAAAAGGAAAACAATTCCTGCAGGGAACATAAAGTCAAGCTGTGTTATTTTTAAATTAAGGTCTACGTAAGGTTTATCATTACCAAGTATTAAGTAGATGTTTCAGTGACACATTAAACAACCAACCAACCAACAAACAAAAAGGTCTGACATCCCCAATCATGAAACCGAAAGTTAAATAAAAAATGGTTCATTCGTCTCCCCCTCATGCAAGAGTCAGTGGGCAGTAGATGGACAAAAAAGGTAAAATGCATCGTTAACCCTGAAAGGCTAACTGAGGTTTGAGAATATTAAAGGAGTTCACATGTGCAAAAAATCTTCAAAATATAATGCATTATTTTCATTCAAGTTGTTATCAAAATAAAATCCTTGCCCTAGAGGGAAAAAAAAAAAAAAAAAAAAAAAAATTAGCAGAAAGAAACATTGATTTGGAAGTCAAAAAAAAGCATGCCTTTAGATCTGGCTCAGTGAAAACTCTTGAAATCAATAGGCATTATTCCACTGTCTTCTCTGGACCATAGGTCAAGTCCTCATGGGGTAACTGTGAAAAGCACTTGTCTACAAAGCATTTTGGAGTAGGACAAAGTTTTAGAGTTTTTTATGAATAATCATCCAAGCAGAGTTTAGATGTACTTGATCTAACAAAAAGACTATTTCTCCTTTGTAATGGCTCAGATAAGAGATGAGACTGAGGGAGCTAGGATAGTGTGGCCTGGAAAAGAGAGGTCTTGAATGGCACCTAGCAGTAATCATCCAAAGCCACAGAGGAAGTTGCCAAAAAGATGGGAACAGGCTTTTTCCTGAGAGACATGGCAGGAAAATGAGAAACAATTGCCATAAATTGAAGCAGAGGAGGATTCACTAAGAGGATAGTCAAGCACTGGAACAAATTGACAGGTGGTAGAATCAGTCTTTAGAGATTTTCAAGATCGAAGTGAATTGAGCCCTTAGAAACTCTTCTGAATTCAAGGTTCAGAATGGAATACTTGGCCTGGAGAAAATTTACATCTGAAAGTAACAACTACTTCAGTTTTCATTCTACTTTGAGTGGGAAGTTGGAGTAAAGACCTCCTGAGCTTCCTTACAACTTAAGCAACTCCATATCTATATATAGCAATTCCCCTAACCATAGATCTAATGTGAAAATTGTTTACACTTTTTTATATAATATTCAGGGATATATATATATATATAATTCAGGGATTTTAATGGTGATTTCTATAGCAATGTAAATTAATTAATTAATTAATTAATTAAATAAAAGCTTTCCCAGTTAACTTTTTTCACTTCTTGCAACCAGCACCATATAGAAAAACTCAAAACAAACAAACAAGAAAGGTCCTATGAAGTTTTTTTGCAGTTTCCTAATCAAATTGTCCAGAATTTTGTCTAAAAACAAAGATTGTTAAACACAAATTTTAGTGACCTAATGAGTAGGCTGAGAAACCCTTAATTTTACTTTGCTTTTAATGTACTCCAAATCTTGAATTGTCACTTCTGGGGTGAAGATTCAGCAAATAATTGATGTGTCCAGCAGCAAAACATAGTAGGAGAAAAGTAGCATAAGTAAACAACCATGCAATCCATATTTTCACAAGTTTTGTCTTCTCCAAAGAGAGATTATCAAACAAAAGCTGCTTGCTTAGTCACTTTCCTTCTCATTTTTACCTTTTGAAGATGTAGTTTCTCTAATTTCAAGCTAATTTTCCATTTTGAATGTTTATTAAATGTAAAATCCTCCCCATTTCAATAAATTAATTTCCTTTTAGAAGAAACAAAGAAAACTTACATATCTTAATTTGTATGTTCTCTTAGTTGTTGTCTCGTATTGGAATTCAGGCAAAATTTATGACAGTTTTACATTGGTAAAAGTTTTTATCAATAAAATGTAAAATTGATCAGGGCTTTTATTACAAACCTACGAGTGAAAATGAGTTCTTCTGAGCTGTCACTTTTGAAGGTCACTACTGGTTATTCTTGTTGTAGACTCAAAAAGAGATGTGGTGTTGGCCACATGAGTCTCTCTTGTACTATAAGATAAAAATTCTGGCACTCTGGTGTGATAAGCTAATTGGGTCAAAACCTATTCATTAAATTAACAAAGAAAATAAATCAATTAAAAAGAAAATAAATAAAATGGGTCACCTGTTCATTCATGCTAGAACTGTAGATGAAAAATTGACCAGAGATTTTCTTCTTTAACACATTTGGACACATTTGTTACATTACATAATGATGCATCTATTGACACAGCTAAAGGTCATACATCATAAGATATCATGCTCTGTCATTAATGTCCTTAATATCAATAGGAGTAATTATGGAAAGAGAAGTAAATCCATAAGAGTAAAGGTGTCAGAATCTGTCTCTTGCCCATGACAAATATTAGAGACTTTTTTTTTGGAAAGACATAGGCCCCACTTCTCAGCACTATAAAATCCATCAATATCTATTCTAAGAATGAAATAGAGTGTGTGAAAGTCAAAGAGTGAATTATAAAAAAAACTCTAAAGGGTGGTTTCAGTGCATAATTTAGAAAATCATTCTTTTTCTATTTGGCTATTTATTTACTTATTTATTTTGAAAAGCAAATCCTATTATTTTCTGTTTCTTAGCAGGAACTTAATTATCTTTACTTACTGTAGATATGTACAGCTCCATTTATAGCCAGTGGTTTATTAAATCTTTAATAAAGAACATTAAAGCTTAAATCTATAAACTAAAATCAATACAATATTGCAAAGATAACGTCATCCTTGACCTTTCTGTTTCATATCACTTTTATTAAACTCAGATAACTCAGTAGCTCTTCATTCAAGGTTTGAAAATCATCTTCCAAAATAAACAGTTGTAACTTCCTAGAGTAAAAATTACTTCTATAGAAGATAATCGTGTTACCCTGATGCCTCATCGCCTTAAAAGGTAGTCAAACTAGGCACACTAAACTATTAATAAACATTTTTTAAAATGCATCATTTCATTCTAGGTATGTGTTAATCCCTATTCAGCACTTATCTAATACGCATGGCTGTACTCCTATGTTTAATATTTACACATCAGAGGAATAGGTCTCAAACACCGAGTCTTATGATTCTTGGAAATCTTTGTTACTGTACTTATATTCTATTTAAACAAAATATGTATCTGGAGCTTCCGTTCTTTTCTGTTGTGATAGAAAAAAAAAAAAAAAAAAAGTTCAGAATTGTAGCAAGTATAGCATTTAAGTACAATCTTGCATCCTATGGAACCAGTTCTCACATAAATGGTTTTACGAAGTCACAGTCTGTGTACTCTATGGACTTCAAGAGGAGACTTGTAGAGTCTCTTCTAGAGGTGAAACAACAGCTAGATAAAACAGTTCAAGTTTTCCCCTTATAGGGAAAAAAACATAGCTTTATAGTACTGAAAAGTGCTATAGGCTGTTTAAAGTTCATATCATACACTCCTTGATAATGAAAATTTCTACGATACCAAAAGACAGAAAATTGCAGGATTGACCCCTATAAATCCAAAAAAGAAAAGTTCCAATTCATATTCAAATACTTATATGTCAGCAAACTGACTGTGCATGTATGTCAGGCAGAGGTCCTTGAGTGGCAGTTGTTACGTTAAGTTCGCTGTGAGAACATCTTGTGAATAAGGAAGTGTCAATGTGTGTGATGCTCTTCACAGCTAACATTTTTTTTCTCAAAATTAAATGAATCTTAGAATATTCTACAAACATTCTATTACATTATGTAATATTAGGATTGTATAAACACAAAAATGAGAGAGAAAGGGACAGTTCATCTTCAGGGTTGCAGATGCACCATGAACAGATTTAAGTATGTTTAGATTTTCTCCTTTTGAATTAGCTTACTTTGGGGGACATTTAACCAATTTCCATAGAACAGGCTACAGGATCTCTCTATTTGCTAAAATGAGGGAGGAAAATGGAACTTTTAT
This sequence comes from Nothocercus julius, assembly GCA_013398735.1. NCBI lineage: Eukaryota > Metazoa > Chordata > Aves > Tinamiformes > Tinamidae > Nothocercus > Nothocercus julius. The sequence continues at coordinate 885,474 of VZSV01000237.1, read as the reverse complement.
AGACATATAAGAATATAAAAAATCCTGAGTTTAAAGCTTTGGTTTTGTAAGTTCTCAATGCATGTTTCATCATTTATGCAGCACTTAAAAAATATGCTGCTGTTTTCCCAATTCTCTAAGCTTTTATTATTATTATTATTATTATTATTATTATTATTATTATTATTTTGTTTTGTGTTGTTGAAACACAATGAAAGTGATTCCATTAGTGATTCCATAACTTGTATCTGATGGCATTGACTGCAGATAGCTGAAAAAGAAGATAGGGCCTAGTTGAGGGAGCAATAGCCAGCTATGGTTACTGAATCCTTTTCTACCTTAAGGTTTGTGCTACCTGTGATTTCCATTTAGATCAATGTTAAAACTCCTCTTGGATTTCATGAATGATTTTTAGGCATCATTTCATACAAAGGCTGCTAAGAGTATGAATAATATATACCTATTACTTCAACTCCATAGGTCACCTTTGAGATACATAAATACTATTTTAAATACTATTTTTTTCTTTTCTTTTTTTCTCTCTATCTCTCTTTCTTTTTTTTTTTTTTTTTTTTTTCCCTAGAGATACGTTCAGTGAACATATTTTAAGGCCGGTTGAATGTTAGCATGCTCAGAGGTAGTGCTTTTGCAGATTTAATGAAAGCTTCAGTTCTCATACCCTAAATCTTTATTTTACGCATTTTAGGAGCTTTATAGCCTAGAGTTTTTTTACTGTTCAGTAGGGGCCTTAAGGCAGTTGGCAACTTGACAATGATTTTAATGAGCTTTGGGTCAACATCACAAAATTCTGGGAAGACAGAATATTCCTGGATGACACACAGCAATTTGATTCAGATCTCAACTAAAACTAGGCATTCAAAGAAGCTAAGGCCAAAAGAAAATACTTTTGTAATCATTCCATTCTATGCCCCATATTACACAGACTGTACTATAACATATAAGTGACCGCATCAAAACATGTGGGAAACACCTAATTCAAATTGTGAAAAAATAATTGTGGAACAAATAAGGAAAATGGATCATAGAGGGAAAGGAAATTAGTATGAGGTTAAAAAAGTTGAAGGTGATACTTTTGTAAGTTACTTTGACAGCTACTGGCATCTAGATAGCCCAAGTAAATCTTTACGTCTTGCATAAGATTTCAAACTGCTGCTCTCTCCTGTCTTCCCTCTTTGTCTCCCACCTTCTCTGCTCCTTGTCTGGGACTTGAAGTGCTAAACATCCTAGAATATATTGTGGAAATGGTCAGAGTACACCTGGATGAAAAAATTCCTCTTGAGGCATCTAATAGGCATCACACAGGCAAGTTTGGGATTCCAGACAGTGCAGCCTATAGAAGAGGGTTTGCTCTGGGGAGCTCCCAACATGCAGGGGATACTATACTGGAGCAATAGCTCACAAGGGGTGAGAGCAGCTGTTGTTCTCAAGCATTTGTTTGCTTGAGAATACTGGGAAAACTATCCTGGAAGGACGGCTCTCAAGGAAAGAGTGAGAGCAGTTGTTGTACCATGCACAAGGGATTGAACTGCAGAGCTCTGATATATATTTATCTTCAGCTCTGTTATATTTCTAGCTTTGCTATGCTGTTAGTTTTGTTCTAACCTCTTAGATCTAATAAATTTTCACACTTGACAAATGGTGATCTCTCAAGTTCACTAAAACTAATCTCAAAATCCCCCCAAAATCATGGACTCCTCTCTAATGGTGTATCATAGCACTTCAATTCATGCTAACACAGAAGGGATGATGACTGGACACCTCAGAGTATACTGAGCCTGAATCTTGGCCAATGCCTTATGACATGACATATGGAGTTCAGGATTCTGAAAAAAAGAGAACAAGGCAAATGGCAAGATCACACCTCTGAATTTCAGGTGAACAGACTTTGGCATGTGCCAGGATCTGCTTGGAAGAATCCTGTGGCAGTGCCGTCCTGGAGACAGGAAGGGTTCAGATGAGCTAGCTGTTTTTCAAGGATGGCCTCCTCCAAGATGAGAAATAATCCATCTTAACGCACAGAAAATCAAAGAAAGGTGTCAGGAAGCCTATTTGGATGAGTTGGGATTTCCTGACTAAACTCAGGCACAAAAAGGATATATGCATGAATTGGAAACAGGATCAGGCCACTTGGGATCAACATAGGGACACTGGTCAGATGTGAGAGAATTGCTTGAGAAAGGGGAAATTATAGAAAAACTAGGGCCTAACAGAAGCTATGGCATTACAGAGGCTTGCTTGAGGCGAGAGACAGTTACCACTTCCAGGATGCTCCGTATGTGCAGAATCTACTTCTCCACGATTCACTTGGCAACAAAAACTGCCCTCCTAGCGCATACTAACAGGAGTAAACAAAGAGTGGAGCAGAATGGAAACACGATGGCCAAACTCTGTTGGCTTCCCTGTGGAGAGGATTATTTGATCGTGCCGTGCAGATGATGAGTGAATGGAGGGTGGAGAGGAGTGAAAACACCGCGGCCAAACTCTGTGGTACTCCCTGCAGAGGTGGCAATCTGGTAGTACCACACAGCTGATAAGTCACATAGTATGATAAGATGTATGGTGCTGGGCCAACAATGGGGGCAGTTCAGCCCCTTCGGATGGGTTTTGCTCAAACTTCTCCTCTTTCTAATCTCATTTGAATGCCAATACACAACCCCATCCTAGGAGTTACCCGCTTCCAAGGAACAACCACTCCTCCTCACTGAGCATTCTCTCTGGATTTTCAATTAACTCAGGAGACTTTTAAAACCAAGCAATAACGAAACTAAGTATGACTAGAGTCTCTCAAGCTCCACCTAAATGTGAAACAAAATATATAAAATGTGACCTAAGGAGAGATATAGTAGGAACTGAAAAAGTAGGAAGAGGGAACTGAAGAAGTAGAAAGAGGGAACTAAGTAAGGAGGAAGAAGGAAGAAGAAAGAGGAGAGAGGGAAGATTCCCTTGTAACTTCTGGATCAGTCGACAGGCTGAACCCCTTTCCTCCCCTCGGGTCAGGACACTGTCTGAGGAGACTCCTTGAGGTTGAGAGCCCTTTCCCATCTTCTGGGGTGAGTGATGGTTGTGCATTTGTACACTAGCTAAGAACCCCACACTGTAGTAGAGAATTTCCTGTGCTGACATCCTAAACCTGTTCTCTAAATGTTGCATTTGAATAAATCATGCTATTTGTGAACTCGACTACTTGTTTTGAAGGCGTTCGGACCTACAATTGACAGACTGTTTGTTAACTCGATACTGCCAGAGTCGGGCCTATAGCTCATCATACTATTTGTGAACTTGATTCACTGTTTGGAAGGCGATCGGACCTGCAGTTGACAGACTGTGAATTTGCCACACAGATACACAGTACGACTCTGCTGCTGCCAGAGTTGGGCCTATAGTTACTACAGTATTTGGTATCCCTATTAAGAGATGAGTCCAGCCACCCCCAGTCCCTCTAACCTTTGAGGATTGGCTGGAATGCAAGAGGATTCATCTCTTACCAAATTTGCCCCTTCCTCTCCCCATCAAACCGTAACGGCAGGTGAGGATGAGGCTGTGGAAGTCCAGGCCAATCTGGAGTCAAAACTGGTGAGGAACATGAAGGACAACAGGAAAAGCACATCACCAACAAAAGGAAGCATGCCCAGCTCTAGATGGGGCAGGGAACCTGAAGCCAAAGGACACAGAGGAGGAAGAGGCCTTTCTTCATCATTTTTTTCTGAATGCTGTCTTCTCAATCTTCATTGGTATGACTGGCCTTCAGACGTGCTGGGCCCCTGGGACCATGGGAAAGTCTGGCTCAATGAAGGCTCATCCCTCCTTGGTGGAGGGATGGCTAGGGAACACAAGAACAAAGTACAGATACACGAGTCCATGGGACCCGGAGTGCTGAGGGACCTGGCCGATGTCACGGTGAGGCCACTGCTCCTCCCTTGCTGCCTGTGTTCCCACCCTGCATCTCTCCTCCTGTAGGCATGAGCTGTTAGTAGCAAGCACCGGGGAATAGCTGTCATCTTCAGAACAGTCACTTGTGATCAGCCGTGACACTTCAGGGCAAAAACAGGTATACTGTTGTTTGTATACAAAGTCTCTTCTCTCAATGCACAAAGGGGAGGGAAGGAAGGGAGTAAAGTTTCCTTTATCTTCTGTTTTCTCTTTGTCTTGGAAGAGAATTGCTGAATCTCAAGCAGCTTTTCAAAGAGCTGAGAAAATGTTGTTTTTCAGTCCAATTCTCATTACAGTATTTGGATTTATGAAGTTCTTACATAGACGGCTCCAGCAGCAAAAGAAACTTTATTTGATTAGTTTTATCTATTTATGCATTTATTTATTGGTGTTGAAAATAGCACAGCTTTTCCTTTGCATCTCGCTGGACACCTAGCTGCCAGTCAGGGACAAGGAGTTACAAGGATGCAACACGTAACTGCATATCAGCTGAGCCACCCCAGTTGGCTGTGTGTACCCTGCCAGCCTGCCACAGAAGTGAGCTACTGTCACTTTGCTTGGACACCAAGGCAAAATAAGCTAACTCAAATAGTTTATAGCATAGTTTACAGCAAAAGCTTAGCTTTCTGTGTTGGAAATGTGACAAGCTCTAAGAGAGGAAGGTTATTAAATATGCTATAATATTATTGCATATGTTAACACAAATTAATTATATTACTATTTTGTTCTGTTTTGTTCTATTATATCAATCACTATGGTGTTTGACATAAGAGACATGAGTGAAAGGATATCAAGTTTTTGAGAAAGTTTAACTAAAAGGCAGCTCCCTGTCAGATGTCCAAAAAGAAGTATAGCAAATGACAGGATGGTAAAGTTTGTCCAAGAGTACAATTAGCCTGTTGCAGTCTAGATCGCAATAAAAGAGAGAGATGGGATAAAAACATGCATGAAAGAAGTTATTTTGTCAGCAATCTTTCCCTACTAGACACTGGCTGCTCAGTCCCCAACGGCTTGCTTGTTTGTAACAGCATTACTTCTCTAGAAGGGCAAAATGTCCAATGTGCACAACTTTCCTCTCCAAGAGAGCACATTAAAGATGAGTATGTACAGCAACCTTCATTCATCTCTCCCGTTTATTACTTTTGAAGATCCAAGTCTTAAAAATGACAAAACCAGAACAAACACATAAATAAAATATCCTCTTCTATAGCAGAGTGCAGGGAAAATGAAGCACAAACTGTGCACAGAAACTGCTCTACTGTTTCTTTGTCTCAAAAAGGAAATGTTTGCCAAGTTACAGACTCCATTCGTTCTGTGCTCAAACTCCCACCACATAAAAAATTATGCAACAACCATGGGATTGGGAATGAATAGATAAGAAAAAATATTTTGTCCTATTTACTCTTCTTTGCAACTGAGTACAAATAAATGCTTCTGACATAGTCTATTCTTTTACTTTCTGGGAATCCCTCTTGCTTCTTTTCTACAAAATAGGTTATGTATGGCAGCAGGACAACTTCATGGGAGTTTTTGCATTCAGTTCTGTGAGCTTTGGATGTAGTTTTAAATGTCTTTGTAATTCTATCTGGAAAACATTGTTAAGTGATGCCAAGCCAATCAATAATAAGGTATCCAAAACAATCTGGGATGTGACTACCTGTTCTAAGTACAACTGTTACTATATAGTAATGTATTAAACTAGCAGTTTGGTGACTTTAAAGTGTGCCAAGTAAGGACAATATTCTTCTCATAGTTAGCTGAAATTTTAGTGTAATTCAAAGTTATGTCTCTGCCAACAGTGTGAAATCAATATTCTCCCATCCATGAAATCACATGTGGCTCAGTGACATTTCTAGCCTTGCAAAAGAAGGAGAAGCACATCTTTTAAAGGAGCATGGTGTAAATATATGCACAAAACAAAATCTTATGCTTTTTATTCACTGGTGGGAAAAAGCAATCACACTGGAAAAATACAGAATCTGGAACAAAACTCAGCTGAAATTGCTGTAAATTATATTTAAGTGTCCTGTGACTAAACTTATCACAGAACCATAGTAGTCTAAGTAATACAAAAATACATAGCCCAGGCAATTTATATTAAATGTATGGAAGAACACTTTTTTTTTTTTTTTTTTTGTAGAGACTGAAGTTACAAATACATATATAAAGGGTTTCAGAGAGTTCCAGTCATATCAGAGATCCTTTTACTCCTCAATAAGGTGATTATAAATAGAATTATAAATAGAATTTGCTTGAAAAAGCAGTAGGACATTTCATTTCCAAGTCCTGAGCACTGTTACCTTCACATAACATAAGTAAGCTTGATTTGCCTGTGTCCCTGAAAAATATATTTGCATTACCTATTGACCAGAAGAAAATAATGCCTTGTTTGTTTGTTTGTTTGTTTGTTTTACTTTACGTTTTTTACTTTTTACTTTAAATTTTTACTTTTTTACTTTTTGGACATTTGGACTTTTGATATTTGACGAGGAAGAAGATATGAAGACTTTCAAAAGATATTTATATAATTTTTGTAACATAAAATGATTTTTAAAAAGTATGTTTAATAATAAAGTATGTTGTGTCTCTAGTGAAGTTGCTAATACAAAAGTGATGTATTTTTAAACAAAATCATACTTAATTTTTTACACAAATTACATACCATTGAGGGTTTTGAATGTTTTATTTTTTTCTGTGTGTTATTTTATTTTATTTTTGAATAAAAAATATTAATTCTAATCTAATTCTTAGCTAATCTAATCTAAGTCTTGTATCTGACAGCCAGTGTCTTTAAGATTGTATTTGACAGACAGTGTCTTGTCATAGGTTTGGTCAAAACAGGAGACTGCATTTTATTCTCCTTTTCTTTGTTGTTGTTTGCAACCACCATGTAAAACACATTTGGGAAAGAAAAAAAAAAATCTAGTATTAGAAGAATGTTCTTTTCTAGTGTTTTAGAATGCAGTTTGAGAAGATGTTAATAATATTTTAAAATATTCATGAAGTCAAAGTTGAGCTATGATTGTGTCTAAAGAGGGAATCTGGTCGAAGACCCTCACAGATAAGGTAAGGAGGAAGGAATTCGCAGGAGAGAGAGCATTAGAAAGGACTACAGGCAAGGCAGCATAGAAATTGCAGTGATGACAGGCAGCTAGGGAACCAGGATACTACAGGTGAGCTTTGAATCATGAAGGTGGGAGTGTACAACAGACACCAGAAAAAGAAGAGGATGAAAGGAGCCTCTTGTTTGTTTATATATATACATATATACATATACATACATAGATATATATATATATAAAAGACACTCTCTCCCTATAAAAACCCTTATATGTATATATATTTAGATATACATATATATATACACTTAAAGTTGGGAAATATTTCGAAGGGTAGGAATGAAAGATGAAATACAGGTAGCTTTTCAAAATGTGTTAACCCTAAATATGATAAATGCTAACTCCCCTTCAAGTTTTAAATTGCTTGAGAAGGGGAAAAGAAAAAAGAAAAAAGAAAAAAGAAAAAAGAAAAAAGAAAAAAGAAAAAAGAAAAAAGAAAAAAGAAAAAAAAGCTCCTTCAAGTATTCTTCTTGCAATTTTGCCCAGAGAAAATCAGAGCTTCCTTTTGGTCTTTCTGAAAGCTCATTTACAAGTTGCATGATACTCTGTTGTAGTGCCAAGTGAAAAATTAAATAAAATGTGGAAAATATCAAGATGATTTTTATAGAGATTCTTATAATACATTCAGTGCGGAATCTTTTTAAAATATTGCTTGAACTGAAAATATAAATTTGCTGAGTTTGTCTTTTGTACTTTTGCAGAGATGCCAACAGTAATAAATAATTGTTTCAATTACCTCTCTATATGTTTTATATTTTAGTTTTACAAACCACTCCTGCAATTACTTTTATACAATAGCAAAAACAATACCCCAGATCAATAATTTTCAGTGCTGTTACTTTTCAGAAGGAAATTCTGATGGTGTAGAATGAAATTACATATTCCTTTTAAATTATTTTTTAGCTTATTTACAAGAGAATATGCAACTTCTGTTTGCAAAAAAAAAAAAAAAAAAAAAACTAGAAATGCACACAATTTTCTGTTTCCTCAAGGCATCCTAAACCTTTATTAAACACTACTTTTCCTGGTGGCCTAGACATTTGTACTCTATGTTAGATGAGTTTAGACTGACACATGGATTTAGAAAGGTGATGTAAGAGATTTTGAACTACTTTAGTTTGTACCACCTTATAGCCAACAACATTTGACCGTAGGTTTTCGCTGAAAAATAGTACTTTGAGCTGTTCTAGATCAGAAATTTACTACTGTTTCAGGCAGCAATGTGTCCTACTAAATGAATGACACCATTTAATGCACCATTTACATTTTTTCTCCCACCACAGCCCTGACCCCAAACCCTTCTGCTGAACAGTCTCATTAATGGCAGCTTGCAGAGCCAGTTGCATTAGGTTGGCACAGACTTGTCACAGAAACTAATCAAATGCAGTTCAGGCACTTGATGAGCATCCTTTGAACAGCTGAATAATGTAGACATCTTTTGCACTGATATAACAAAATGATGAAGGTGAGGCATATACTTCGTTGAGTTGTCACAGTCAAGAGACCATTTTCTCAGAGTCTTTTTTTAAACTACAGAATAAGATTTCTTTTTTTTTTTTTCCAGGTATTGGGAAAAAAACTCAACAGTCACACGCAGACCTCTTTTTTCCCTCCTCTGCTTTTTGCTATAAGCAATGTTACTAGTCTTTTGCACATAAGCAATTAGGTCATGTGCATGAGACTAGGTTGGTTTCCTTGTTTCGATCTCATATCAGGACACATGTAAGTTTATTTCATCAGGGCAGGATGCTGTGGCAATTGCTTCCTCGATCTTCTGGTGAGGCCCTGACTCCCTCTGCCTTGTCTGATGACTCAGCTCACTCACCTCTATCAGTATGAGTTTTTCTCTAAGCAAAATCCTGGCACAAACTTATAAAATGTCATCACAGTTTGTCTTGCTAGGCAATTAGCCCAATTAGGGTTTTGGTGGTGGGGGTAGTGATGAGTTTTATTCTGAAAGATTCTCTGTAGTTTAATGTCTTAAAATCGCTCTGAAAAGCCGTTCTTCATAGATAAAGTTTTTGAAAGATTCCAGACTGGCAGATCTGGAAGGCAATGTCTCCAATTTCAATAAATTATGCATAGAGCACCAGTGATATTTTGCATTCTGCCTGTCAATGTGAATCAGCTATGACTGGATGAGATAGCTTTTCCTGGGTAATTCAGTTAGGGAATCATGGAAATGTTAATCCAAAGCAAATCCTGCAGTCAAGTCTCTTGCTTGGAGCAGGAATCTCACTAGCGCTAGGTCAGGTAAGCCTTTTTTTTTGTCTAGCAGAGACTTGAAAATCTCCAAGGGCAGAGAGAACCTGTTCCACCCTCACCCTTTTGATTTTTATTTAACTGAGAAAAGTATTCACTTAAATAGTAAGATTCATTATTCAAAAGCCACCTGAAGCAGAGCATTTTTATGATGATGTTTTTATAGTAACCATATGTGTCAGCTTGTTTTGTTTAAAGCATACAGCTCTTATCGAGCCCTCTGTGTATTCTGGAATTAAATTAAATCTACTCTGGAATTAAATTAAATTCTGGAGTTAAGATTTTATTCTGGAATTAAATCTAGTAGCAGCAGAAGGTGTGTGTACATTTGCATTTGTTACAAATTTGCATTTGATATAAAAATCGAATTACCCACAAAAGAAAAAATTTTAATTTCTGAACTTAGAAAAAGTAGTTATGCCTGGCTTGTAACAATAATGGATATTCAAGGCAATACAGGTGTTCCACACTGATGGTTGTGTAATAATCGACCTGAGGATTGTGCTGGTGTCTCTCTATGCTTGTTTCTATTGATCTCTCTCTCTCTCTGTTCAATTTTAACTCATTTATGAGAAACAGATTGGATTTTTAATAGCAGTTTTGAGTTTAAATCTTTAAATTAATAATTCCTTAAATCTGGGATTAGATAGTGTACGGACTCTGATATTGTCCTAGTATTTCTGAGTGGTAAAGAACCACTAGTCCTATTCTCTGTTTTTTTTTAAAAAAAAGGAAAGAAAGAAAAAAAAGTTAGACTCTAATGCTGATAAACATTCACAGATTATTTAACTTGCAAAACTTCAGAAGAAATAACATACATGATGAAATAGCAAAGAAAATCATTTTATCTCTGAATTATATTCATGCTTTAATGGTCTGCAGTATTGTAGACATAAAATTTATTAATTTTATTAACTGCAACAGAAGACAATTTGTATTAAATATCCTTCATAAAAATATGGTTAAAAATAATTCCTGAAACATTTTTTACCTCTTTTACCCTCACATTAAAGCAAATCATTGACCTATGCACAAGACTACATCCTTCATTTACATAATGGCCACTTAGTCAGTTTTATGAAATGGCCTGGATTATGCAACGATGGATGCATAAAATAGCTAAAACGGGAAAGAGACATAGGGGGAAAAAAAGTGAGACAACTAGTGAGAAAAATGTTATTCTAATAGGTACAGAAAATTGTTAAGGGATGCAACCAAAACACTATTTTCATGCAAAATATATTAGTATACACAAATAGTGGTCTGGGTAATCTTCAAGTGTATCACTCCTGAAACAATTTGCAAAATTTCTGTTACCCTTGAGAGACCTATGAGCCATCTAATATCACATAATGACCATGTATTTTAGTAATAAATCTGAAAAGATTAAAAAAAAAAAAAAATCAAAGTAAGCATGATATCCAAGATAAAGCTTATCATTGCTACTTTAAAAGCAAGAAGTCTCTGTCCTACATGCCTACATGCTCTTGTTGATATATTTGATGTGACAGCAATAATTTTTGATGGAATGATTGCACATGGAAATCATTGACAGGATGTGCAAATTTTAGCTGATTAATTTGGTCTGTGACTCACTAGCTTATCAGTGTTGATGGGAAAGTTGAACCTGTAGGGTAGAAAATATAATATGCTGATATCTGTGAATTACTAGTCAGCAAAGTATATTGGAAAGAAACTGCCCTTTTAATACAAAGTGTATTTTTCTTCCCATACAGATAATGAACTAGATTCTTTGGTCCTGATTCAGCAAGGTACATAAACCTAAACTTAAGCAGCATGTAAACTGAAATACAAAGGGAATGCTTGGATTTCTGAAATAGGGCATTTAAAGGACAATACATAAATAAAGGCTCACAAAGGTGTGTTCTTCCCCTGCAAGTGCACAAGAACCCGCATGAAAAGGCTGAGATGCTGTAAGGGCTTGTTTGTAGCAGAGAAAGGTCCCAAACATTCTTCTCCTCCTTCTTTCTGTTCCTATTCCTGACTATGACATCCCATGTGTGCTCTTTCAATAATACACAGTTTAATCCACCAGATAAACTTACCAAATATAATCATAATTCTCTCCCCTCCTC
>VZSV01000237.1:803367-832943 GCA_013398735.1 Nothocercus julius | reverse complement strand
TTTTTTTTTTTTTTTCTTTTTCCCAGTGCCACTGAAATCTCTTGATGTAGGCCCTGGCAGCCTGTGTCCTGAAGCTTCTGATTTTCAATTTGTAGCTGGGAATACAGATTCAGGAGTATTTTAAATTCTAGCTTTGCAGCCTTTTAGATCCCAAAACACCATTTAGTAACTCTGGAGTTTGATTTTCCATCCCTAGCCTTTGCCATTGATATTATCTTACTGGCAGGTTTGGGAAAAAAACAAAATGAATCAGTCATTGATATTTCATTATCAGAGTAACAGTTTTGATTTGGTACTAGGTACCCCAAGACTGTAGGGCAATGTACGTGCTGAACTACAGCTGGAATGACTGGAGAAAGAACATTATTAACAACACCAAATTTGCAAATGATTATGTTATCTGCTGAAAATGAAATCTTAGGTTAATGCAAATTGTTTGTAGATTCACAATGTAATTCTTCAATTCCTATTGGTAACATCTCAAACTACTGTTTAACATGTTCATTTCTCTACTCAGACTTTTTCTTCTTGAATAACCTTTGGTTCATTGACAGTTTTTACCCTAAAAAATAATAAGGAACTGGATGGACAAGAGAAAATGAAAACTGTGAAAATGCAATAAACTTTTTTATATTTTTAATGACTGTTTCAAAAGTGAAATGTTCCTGGAAAAGTGTCTATGTGGACAAAGGTTTTGTTGATTGAATTTCTCAAATTTCAATTTGGATTTGAGTGAAACACAAGTAAAACCCTGATCTTTTAGACAAAATTTCTTTTGCAAAGAGTATTTCAAATTATTTCAGTTGTTTCAATTCTGAATGAAGCAGCAACAAAAAGGATACAAAAGGAATTAGATGATACAATAAAATTTTCTCAAAATTGAAACTATTCTCCATACACTTTAATAAAGCAAAGATATAAAACAGAATCACCCAGCTCAGCCAGCCTTTCTGAAAGGTCTTCAGGAAGACTAATTATTTCTCAATAGGCGTGCTCAGAAGTTTATCACAATTCTTTTGTAATTAGTCCCACATTAACATTCCTTAATCTTCTTTGCATATTCACTCCCTTTTTGCTAAAGCGATGAATGTTCTTAACAGTTTTAATTTTTAAAGATGCTTCTTAATTAAATTGCTTTATGAGAAATAAGATTTTTTGTTCCCAGCTCAGAAACAAGTCTTCCATGACTGGTTCCTAAAAATCTTAAAACTGGAGACTTTCATTGTTCTCCATGCAAAAATCATGACAGACAGTACATCAGTGTTAAAAGTATAATTAAAAATAATAAGTATTTTTCAGTATTGTTTGCTTCCAATGCAAGATAATACAGACTGTGTTTGGATTGTTCCTGGAAACATGGTGGTTAGACATTTAAGTGTTTAAGTGTTTATTTATTTATTTATTTTCATATAATGGATGTATCCTGAATCTGAGCTTTATGACAAACACAAAGCATATGAACCTTACAGTAACCTTGGAGACTAAATATTTTTTGAGTGGTTGATTTTAATTTTGGTTTATTCATATTCATTGTGCACCAGAAACATGAAACTCAAAAACATGAAACATAAATAAAAGATAATATTGAATAGTTGCTATATGGATAAATCCTAACCATTGGTCTTTCTTGAATCCAGAGACTTGTAAACAATACTATATGTATTTCTTGAATTATAAAATGCCTGAAATCAATACTAGATATTCATATCTAAATATGTGGAATAATTCATATTAAATTATTAAGCAGATTTCTTTTCCTGTGGTATTTCTATCTAAGGAAACTTACAAAGAGAAAATGCAATTTTGTTAATTTTTGATTTAAAGCATAGTTGTCCTTTACAATTTGTTATATCTAGTTATGTAGAAGGTTGGGTTTGATTTCCTTTTTCCAAATGACAAACAAAACACTGAAGTACATTACAAAGCAACATCATTTGTACCAGATTTCTCTACAGACTAATTTCTAATCACAAATTAGAAACAAAACTCTCTGAATCATAATATATTTTGAAGAAATAATTGAAATTCTTTTACTGCTGTTTTTGCCCAATTCAAAATATATGACACCGGAAATTTTCACTGTATTTTAAGATGACAAAATACAGACTTTGATTTCTATTCTAAGTCCAAGGGCTACTGTAATCCATTGCATAGAGATCTCCAGTTCTGATGGAGTGTTTTAAGTGCAAGCCTCTTTGGCTTGGCAATTTGTCTCAGAGTAGATGGTGAATATGACTAGGTGGTTAAAATTGGTCTTTTTCAGTAGAGAAATTCACCATTTCAGTAAATGATAACTAAACAAATCATCTGGTTGCATTTCCAGCTCTCTAAATAGCATTCATCTACATACATGTTCCAGCACAAAAGATTACAAGGTTCTTGGTAATGAGCTGTGGTATTCCCACCATCATTACAGATAAAAATAGCATATTTTGATTATAAGATAAAATCAAGAAAATATAATCTGAATATGGTAAATAGAAAAGGCTTAATATTGTAGTATTGTGCTATTCACTATATTATCCCTGGATTCAAATTTATGTTCTTTGAGGTAATTCTGACAGTATTATTCTTGAAATTAGAGATCTTAAACCTTTATGGAGCCTGATATTAGCATGAATTCTTTTTAACTTCAAATGACATTTAGAATAGATGTTGGCACACTCCACATACTCAAAGTCATTCTATGGCTATGTTCTTCAAGACTAGATATATAAAAAGAAAGTGAATCATGATTATTACTAGACACAAATTTAAAAAGTTGTTTTTTTTTCAAAGTATCTATTTGTTGAGAAATTAGATTAACTGAAATCAAAAAGAAATAAAAACATGAGTACTTTGAGATTTTCAAATTTACTAGAATTTCATCTGTCTTATAAAAAAAGACAAATAAACTTGGTTTTAAGATTAATTTTAATGAGTATGAATTTTAAGATGCAAAATCAAAAGTGAGAGATTCTCCTTCTCTGAATTATTTCAGTTTCTTTAACATATATCTGATTATTGTAAAAAGCATGAGTAGACATAAGAGTAGAATGAAGTCCAGTTCACATCCTTATAGATAAGATAATTTTAAAGTTACTGCTTGCATGACAACTGCAGACTAAGAGTGATTTGAAATCTAATTTTTGGTTCATTTCAAGAACAAAAGATTTGACTTCCTAATAATTTGATAGTACATGCTTACTTCCAGGACAGTTCAAGCAAGCTTTTGATTTTCATTTCCCTAACAGTTTATATCTATATATAAAAACTGATGCATGTTTAAATGTGAGAAGAAAGCATCAGGTGTCTTAGGTGTCTTAGGCACAACATAGCTTTATTCTTACTTGATATGCCAGTATCAGATATGCCAGTCTTCTCAGAAACCTGTAAATTACATTGAACTGGGTTTCTTGTCGAGGTTGTGATGCCTTTCGTGCTTGTCACCATAAACAAGATCCTGCTCTGAGTTTAGAGTCTTCATAACAGAAGAATTACAGGCTGTGATAAAGTAAGCAATTTATTATTCTTCATTTGTGATTTATGGCATCAAAACTAATATGGCTTTTCTAATGTGTAAAGTAAGATGTGGCCTAACTGACACTAACAAATTATATTTATTAAACTTGTTATTTTCCTTGTTTTTTTTTTTTTCCTATTGTGTCACTGTGATTAATATTAACATTTATTTTCTGTATTAAAATTTTGGATTTTAGGCAGAGAGTGCTTTAGTAGATAAAGATTTCTCTCTACTCTGTTTCCAAGGAGAAATCTTCAAAGGAACTATAAAGATGATGTTTCTACCATTCTGCTTTGTGGCTCTCCAGAACTGGAGTGGCAAGTCATTGGGTAAGTGGGCAGTGTTCTTAGTGGATAAACAAAGAGTTTAGATATCCCAAAGCAAACCTATTTTGAAAGGAGGTAACATTGCTCTCCTTATTTTTAGATCGTTTAAAGAGGAACTATTTACCACAGTGGAGGATTTTGTTAGTTGGCTTGCTAAATAGTTTGCTTAGATCAACGAAAGCTTTAGCTTTCTTTATCAGGAAGCTGATAGATAGTCTATATTGTCTATCTATTACAACTACATAACAGTCTTAATTGTATCCTCTGTATGTGGCCTGGCTACAGAAGGATGTCAAAGAGAATAGGTAGGATCCTGTTAAGTAGGAAATCTTCCAAATTAATGTACACTTAGATCAAACTAGTTTAATTCAGAAACTAAAGATTGTTTTATTCATGAATATGGTAGTCCACAGAGGTGTGTAATTCACTTTGAAATGAGTTAATTTTCCCCATTTATCCATTTATAGAATCCATGTCTTTTTCCACATAGTAAATGACATGAAATGATGAAATTCTTCTATATCTCATTTTAAATATGCTATGGCTAGTTCCAAAGGAACAGATTTTTTTTTTGCCATTAAATATGTAAAATTTTGTTTCTAATTTCAGTGAAAGCAGGATGAACTCTTATAATTAAAGATGACTAGTCACTGTTTAATTGTGGTGTGACACATCTTACTGATAAAGGCAAACACACAATTACCAAGCTTAAAGAATTAATTTCAATAGCACTATTTAAAAATAGGATTTCCATCATTTACTTCTGATTTTTTGAAATATAATTTATCTGCACAGTCACCACTTGTGAGCATAATCCATCAATAAAGTAATATTACAGTTGTTCAGCTGTTAAATTATGATCCATTTTGGATAGTATAAAAGCCTCTGGGATTCTTTATATATAGTTTCCTCTAGTGTTTATTTTTTAATTTGTAGCATGTACCGCAGAAATGAGTTATAGTGATGAATTTCTGTTTTGTGATTATTAGTTTTTTTAGATTAAGCATTTTATCTTGCTGACTACAGCTAAATAAATGTAATTTTCACACAGAGCAGTCTATTATATATATTCAGTGCATGAGTTTTCAAGTTTTTCAATCCAAATGCTATCTCAGTGGCTAGCTAAAAATACAGGGTAGTGATCAGAAACTGCAGAGCAATTATTGGCACATATATCACATTACTGTGTAGAGAGAGATGAGTTCTAGTAACACACAGGAAACACTATTCTGATGTTTTGTTTTGATACTTTTTTTCTCCATTTTTTTTTTTTTTTTTTTTTCAGAATAGCCATCTAACATTTAGGCCCATGCAATCATTATAGCTTAATGTATTCAGTATCTAACTTATTCTTTGCAAAAAGGTCAAAGTATTTGTGCAATCTGATGACAGCGAAGAGCCACAAACATAGAAATGCTGCTGTTCTTCTGTAAAGAACAGATTCTGTAACCTTTCACTCTCCTTTTCCATCTTTATTGCCATGATTTCCAGTGTTGATCACACAAGATCTGGGCAAAGGCTAGATATTTTTCTCAGAATGCCTGCAGCCTGCTCAGCTGTATTGCATGACACACAGCATCAACTCACTCTCTTTCTCCCTCCCAACCCAGGAAAGAGACAAATTCACTTCGTTCTAAAGGTGTATTACCCAGTAGAGGCCATATGAGAGATCAGATGACCACTGTCTGGTTCGCCGTTTTGTGTTTATAACTTAAATTGTTGTTTCAGGTGAACACACGTCAGAGGGTAGACAGAATTGACAGGATTGCATTGCTCTGTCTGATCAGTGCCCCAGACCATCATGGTGGAGCCCTCCCCAGTCGCAGCAATGGTGCAGACTACATGACTACACCCTGGACAAATGTCTACACCAGAAGCTCTTCAACCTCCCTGAACCATACAGTTCCTGCAATGTATTATAGAGCCTTATATAACAAACAAGCAAACAAACAAGCATAAAACAACCACTGACATCCAGCAGCAACTCCATTGCAGAATATTTAGTATATTATGAGAAACTGGTTATGAGTTTGAAAAAGGCTGAGGAGAACAGGAGACTACACTCAAGGAGTTACAGACTGAAGAAATGCAAATCTCCTAAGGTCTTAAAGGACAGCGCCATGCTGATATCTGTGGACCCCGCAGATACTGCTCACATGATGTATCCCAAAATATCTGAACTTTAAAAACAAAAAAAAAAATCTGCTTTTAGCTTGTATGCAGATCTATTACAAAACATTAAGAGACAAGGCATTCTTATTTGTCAGCACTCCTTGGAAACCTTTGAAGTCTAAACGGTCTTGACACTTTATTCAGAAAAAGCAGGAACAACCACAGAGCATGTTCTGACCAAATTTCTCTGATGTTTGGTCTATGGCAGTTAGTGGTCTGCTTGTTAAGGTGGATACTGATAAATGGCCTGTCACAATGATAAAGCTGTAAATATTCTGTGGGGAAGGGAAAAAAAATTCTGCCTGGATGAAATAGAAAACATTGCTAAAATTCATGTTCAAGTGAGATTGTTACCCAGGTGAAATATAGGAGTGGCTGAATAATTCTATAAAGGCTAAGATGTGTTCTCCCCTGGAAGTGCCACCTGGCATGTTCTCAATACACTACGGAAGTATGTTTGTAGGTACTATAGAAACATGGACAGTCAGGGGACTTGGTCTCTAGGAAAGTATTAACAGCTTTTTTTATGGAACAGAAGAGGACAATATCTCTAGAGCAAACAATTTTTGAGTTCTGTCATCGTAAATTTTACTCTTTAGAGTCTAAAACTGGCTATACTCAATTTGCATTTATTTCTGTTTTGCAACTTTAATTGGGTAGCCCTGAATCTCTACAATAGCAAGAATATGGCAGAAAGCTAATATACCTGGAATTGCCTATTCTAGTTTTACATTCACAACAATTAAATTAGATTGTTCATGTGGCTTTTCAGACTTTAGGTGTTTTAAAGTGTTTTACAAAGTAATGAATTAAATGCAGTGCTGAGGCCCTGTAGGCAAACAGAGCTGCTATTATGCTTCAACAATAGTTCACACCCAGATATAGAATTAGAACCTGATTTTGTATTGAGAGCATGAATGGAGAGGACACTGAGGTTATCCTCAGCTCATTTTGTATGTTCCACAAGCTCTTAAAATTTCCACCTGAATAGGCAAAGGCGTGTGAGGCAGAAAGAACAGCTATAGAAGACAAAAACTATGCACAGCTTCATTTTGCTGATTTAAGTCTTCAGGACTAACCTGTCAAAAACCTTTCTTACCATTATGATTTGTCAATATACAGAAATGGTGTAGCTACAGAGAAAAAAGTATTCAACAATATTCACATTCTGTTTGCAAATAAAATGGCCATATTCAATTTTATTAACAATATGTAAAAAAAAAAATATTATGAATGAAGCTTATAAATTGTGTCATGCCCTAATAAAGATCAGCATGAGTAATTTATTCATTAGTTCATTTTGATGAAACTATGCAAACTAATTCCATCTGATCCATCTTTCTTTCTTTCTTTCTTTCTTTCTTTCTTTCTTTCTTTCTTTCTTTCTTTCTTTCTTTCTTTCTTTCTTTCTTTCTTTCTTCTGAGATATTTCTCCTGTTTATATCATCTCCTAGAAAAGACATTTACAGATAAAACTAAACAAATCTTTTATATTAAACAGGAAATTCAGGGCTTGATTTAAAGGATCAGGGGTTATTTGGAGACTGAGGTGCTATGCAATTGCATTTATTCTTTCTTCTTTCTTGTGTATTAACTGAACCAGTTAGCAAGTCACAGCCTAGATTTATAGCCTTAGTTCATTGTTTTAGGTAAGCTTTTTTGGAAATTGGTGACTACAGAGCAGTAAGAGGAGATGAAGAAGGATCATGCCTTCTTGTTCATGCCTCTCCTTCCCACCCTCTCCACAGGAACTCTGTAACTGCCAAACATATGATGCCTCTTATACCCATTCACCTGCCCCACCCCCTTCCTCCCTGCCCAAATGCATTTAAAGCATTTGGGGAAGATACCTGAAGATTTAGAATTACAAAATGTTTGAGATTGGAAGAGATCACATGGAGATCATCTAATCCAATCCTCCTGCTCTATTAAGGTCAGCTAAAGCTGGTGACATTCAGTCAGGTTTTGAATATCTCCACAGATCTCCACAGCCTTTCTGGACAATGTGTTCTAGTGTTTGAGAATCCTTACAACATATATACTTCTTTTCTTCCTATAAGGAACCGTATGGGGGGGACTGAGAAGACTAATACCTAGAATACCCATAGGCATTTCTATTGTAAATGCTGCCACCCATCCTGAATAATTCTTCTTTTTCCTCTTAAAATCCCTTCCTAAATTGAGGTCAGGAAAATTTTAAAGTTATGTAAGAACAACAGAATTAACTGTTGTGAAAAGGATTTTACACACACACACTAGTAAGCCAAATAAGTATCAAGCCCTAGTTCTCTCTGCCTTTAACTTATGCAGGCCCCTTCCAGACTATAGAAAGTGTGTATACCTATATTTAATCGCAAATCATATTTAGAAAGTGTTTAGGAGTTCATCCAGACAAAAATCCTGTCAAAGACCATTTAAGTTTATCTGCAAAGATAATTGAGTTTGCTACCTGAGAATGTTCCTTAGCATAGAATTGTTCCCTGATACGGATGAAAACAATGTCCTTAATATTTTTTTTCCTTGGGATTTATGTTAAATCTCAGCTTGAACACACATTTTCCCTAATTAAATTCTTTGTTGCTGTGTAATCACAATTTCAAAAATCATCATATTTCAATTATGTGAGAAATGCTCCAGTTTCTTTTTTCTTTTTTTTTTTTTTTTTTTTTTTTTCCTGTGTAGTATTTTAGTATTTCAGAAGTTGCTGTCTCAAATCAGCCTTTGGAAATTATTCATTTTTCTAAGGTCAAAATATTTGCTTTCAACATTGCAAAGTTGAGATTTTTACTTACTAAACATTCTTACAGGAAAGTAAAAATATTTTTACCTTGATAAGAATAAACATTTCATTTTTTTTGAGAAAAATTTCCCTTTTCATATTAGATTTTTTTTCTACCACTTGCCTTCCCAGTCCATCATTACATTTTTTTTTTTCTAAATCTAATTATGACAAAAAAAAACTCCATGCTCTTATTGTATGCAGTATTTTCAGTATATTTTTTGTCCTGATCCTCCAGCTCTTCATATGATAATTATTCAGATGCACAGATACATGAAGGCATTTGTGGATGTGGTGCTTTAAAATAGTTATCTACATTTGCTTTGTCTGTTTTCTCATGGACAAGCAGTTTTACTGTATTCTGATAGTGAAGATAGTTTTAAACAAACAAAACAGAAGCATCCCACAAAAAAGATGTTTTATCCATATCCTTTTCCTATACCTTAATACATATACAGAATGAACACACACACACATTCAAAAATAAAATAGTTACTTAAAATGTGCTTTAGGATTAAGGCATTCATGAGCTTGAATTTCTACACATTTTCCATCTGTATCATTATCCTTTTTCAGCAAAAGCTTTATCTGAATTGCTGAGTGCCATGCAGAGCCCAGTACTGACACAGTTTCATATTTTATTGTTAAATGTTTAAGGTTCCTCTTAAAAAACAACAAATGGAAAGAATCTATGCAAAATAATAAACTACAAATGAGTTGGAACATCCGTTTTCTCTACTATTACCTCAAGTTATCCTTTGCTGGCATTGTTCTGTTACATTATGTTGTTTTGTCACACATACTATTTTCTTGTTTCTTTCCTTTACCATTCAATTGTATAATAACATGTTTTATTTTATTTCTTAACAAGATCACAAGAGCACACTACAAGTTTTGGCACAAATATAGTTTTTTTATATCAGATTTGTGCAGCTAAAGAGAACCCTACTTTGCTCAAGCTGCTGTGCTTTGTATGAAGGGCTTTTCCTATACTCCAGTTGTGAAAAAAAAAAAAAAAAAAAAAGAAAATTTAAATAATGATTATTTTTCTTCTAGATGAAATTATATATTAAATGAAAACTATCATTTTCTTGCTTATAGCAGAGTTCACGTTCAGATGTGATGCTATTAATGGATGTTCTGTTGGCCTATGAAATCCTTGAGAATTTTAACATTTTGCAAACAGTCATCTCCCTGAAATCATTTACATCATATCTTATTTTTTTGCTTTTTAACCCTCATCACTATTAGCTATTAATTGCCAGATTATCTGTGAACTGAATTACAGTTGTCTTATGATGTCCTGACTTAAGACATTATTGTACTGCTTATTTACATTAGGATAATGATTATCCACTTCTCTTTCCTCATATAGAAATGAAAGCCTCACATAAATTTACTTACTGACAACATTGTGTTGTTATTACAAGTGAAAAAAATCCTTTTTGTCAGGATATCACAGAAAAACTATTACCTCTACATAATTCGCATAATGCCTGTATTTAAAATAATACATGAAAGCCTGACAGAAGAGTTTCTTTACCTTCAAAGAACCAAAACGAGTATACATATCAGGGTATTAAAAGCAAAATTACATTGAAAAAAAAGAAGATTTTGACATTGAAAGTACATTTGCATGCACAGTATAAATGCAGCCTAAAATTGTATCTGGAATACGGTTTGTTACTGAACAGGTATCTGGAATAGGTATTGTTACTGAATAGGCAACATCTAGATTTGTGTCCCTGCTATCACAAACAGGTCAAGGGATCCCTTTAGACACAAATTATTTTCAAATATTATTGAGTTTTTATCTTTCCAAATATCAGTGACAAATTGCCACATAAGCTCATTGTTGAATAGAAATTTGTCATTTGTAGCCTGAACTTTTTCATGCCTATAGACTATCTACAGGTTTTCATGTTAACACTAATACTTAATTCACATTTTTTGCTTTTGTCTACGCAACTTGTCACCATATTATGAAATAGCAGTCATATCCTTCCAGAAGTTTTCACTAGACAAAACATCCCTTTTATTCTCTTCCAATTTAGTTAATGCACCACATGATAATACTTTAAGATTCATTTTACTTAATAAGAGATGCTATGGTCCTATGAGACAAAATTTTGGCCTGTTTACTATTGGATTAAATTTTGTTCAAATCTGCTTACATTTCCTCAGAAACACTAGATATTATAATTTTGTTCAAACAATTATGCCCATTCTGCATTCTGGGACATAGTATAGTTACTTTGGTCAGCTAGCATTCTCAGATCCTCCCTGGCCTCAGATTTCTGTTCAAGACCTTTACCTCAGACCTTAACTTGTCTCAGCATGCAAGACCTGGAGCAACGCTTTGTCTCTTTGCTCTTGTGATGACAGTAGGTTCCACTACCCTTTTTGCCAGAGGATGCCCAAATTGGTTATTGCAACAGTAAATATTTTTCTAATAAATTGTCCCTCCCCACAGGTGAGAAGGGAATCTGCTTTGGGTGAAGAAGAGTGAAGCCCATTTCAACGTCTCCTGCTACCTTCTGGCCTATACAAGCAGACTTAGAGCAAGCAACAGCTGTTCCACTTCCAGCTTGATAAATATATCTGAAGAAATTATTTGGTTAACTCTTTTATTAACTCAAAACATTCTTTCAAAGCTATTTTTTCTTTCTCCTTTTGGCCTGTTATTTCTTTATCTTGTCCATATGACTTACTTTCCTGTTCATAAAAAGCTTCATATACATTGCAAGACTGCAAAGAGGAATAGCTGATTAAGGGCTAGACTGTAGTTTTTCAACTCCATATGAAAATCAGCAATAGAAGAAATTGTGCCTTAAAAAAAGATTGTAGAAAGATCTCAACAAGAACCTTGTATGTACGAATAGGAAAGATTCCCCTCTTCCTATTCTATAGCCCCCATTCTCACCCTAAATATGAAGAGCGTAGTTACAAAAATATTTATTATCTTTTTGCCACCAACCTCCAATTTCATGGCTTTATTCAGCATAGTGTATATGCAGACCTTAGATTTTTTTCTCTGATAATACAGGATTCAGGGTATATTTGCCCTAAAGAATGATTTTCTTTTCCTTTCTCAACTTGGTTTCTTTGATCGCATATTCCCTATCTGAAATGTACATCATTAGTCATTAATTTCAATAGCTGGTTACTGACAAAAGAACATAATAGGATTTATCAGAAGCAGCAATGAACCGTCCTTATGTGTAAATCCCATTAATCATAATGTCAAGCTGGATAACCATGGGGTCAGATGATAACTTCTGACCTGTAATTATCTTTATCTCTGGATACTTGAATATCCCATAAATATTAATACTTGGGCAGTTCTATTATACATGCATGAAAATTCCACCTACCTATAAAGTATTCTCTTTACATCAGAACGATCAAGATGCATGTCTTCGTACAATTCAAGCAATAGAAATTGATATGCCTATTTCTTTGCAATGGTGAAAAATGTTGAAGATTTTTTTTTTTTCTAGGAATATTAATTACACCCTTGGGTTCAGGTCTGGAGATGTTAAAGAAAACTTCCACCCTACTGAATTATTGAAGTTTAAAATTGAACACTTTTCTCTGTGGATCCATTATTTATTTATTTACATACTCAAAATAATCACTTTTTAATGATTTCATGATACTCTAATGAAAGTTTTATCTCAAATATAGAGATAAATTTGTCTTTTGGTTTATCATTACATATGTTCCCTTTGGAATATGAATTTGATTGAAGGTGTGTGACAGTGTGAATGACCCCCTAAGGTAGGGTCAATGAAATAATTTTCTTAGGTCAACCTAGTGAAGAAAGAGTGGCTAAACGGAGCAGATATCTAATAACAAACATCTGAGTCTCAATCTTCACTATTTCTCTGAAGACGCCCATGGGAACCATTTGTAAGATCCTGATTCTAGGAGCATCATAGTTGGAAGTCCATTTGGAAGAATCTAGGAGAAACTTAATTCTTTGTTCTAGTCTCTAAAAAAAAGTATTTTTAATTGTTCCTTGAAAGTCTATAAAAATCTTTGTATATACAAAAAGTATCTGTCTTCTAGAAATATGAATTATCCACCAATATTTACAGTACTTTCAAAAAAATCATTGTGCATTTGTTAGAGGAATGAAAAACATCCATAAACTTAAAAGAACTCAGTTGTGAACTGGATTTACTCATGAGCATTTGTTAGCTTTAATGTTCATGACACAACCGCTTTCATAAGAAATATGAATTTAAATATCCCTTATGCTAGAAAGCACATTAAAAGGATCATAGAAAACAGCTAATTGGTAAATGGAAGCCACAACAAATGCGTTTGTTCAGATCAGATATTACTGTGACATATGGAAAATAGATTTAGAACTAGTATTCTCTTCACAGAAAGATTTATTTCAGAGTGATGTACTATTAAACCTTGGCTGTGATGTATTGCTCTTCTGAATATGCTTATGCCCAAATAAATTTTTTTTTTTTTTTTAAGATGTACTTCTATCTGCATACTGCCCTACTAATATCACTATTCTCATCACTACATATATGGGTGCTATATATATCTGAGCATCTGAATCACCTCCTTGAACTACAGAGGGAACTCCAGACATTCCTTGAAGTCCTTAGATTTCTGCTGCTGTTGCCTGGATCCAAGCTGCTCACATATCGCATTTATTAATGTAAAATGCAACAGGCAGCCACTCTTAAGAAGCCCCATAGATCATCTTACATACCCAAAGATAATGACAGGATGTTATTATGCCTGTACATAAGATATATGGATTGTTGCTGAGGCAGATTTATCATGCTATGGACTGGTCTCTCTGTAGGTCAACGGTTACCTCTGTATGTTCAAAAATGCAAAGCTTCCTTACTGTTTAATCACACCAGTCATACCAGCCCACTATCCATAGTCCAAATTCTGCTTACAGTCTTGAAAGGTAAACAGTAAGGATGCTGGCAAATTTGTCTGGTCAACTGAAAAAAATACAATATAGGTGTGGTGATGAATTCTAGTTTTGTAACTGCTGTCATCAGGGTATAAAAATGAGGTAGATAAAAAAAAAAAAAAAAAAGAAAAGATTTGAATATCATCGATCCTATGTTATTATGTAATTATTAAATATTTTTGGTTGGAAGGAACCTCTGGAAGGCATCCAGTCCACCCCCTGGCTAAAAGCAGGGCTCACAGGTTAGGTTGCTCAAAGCTTTGTCTAGCCAGGTGATGAATATTTTAGAAGTTGAAGGTACTAAAGCTCCTCTGGGCAAACATAAGGTGGCTTTATATGCTCAAAGGCTTGTCATATTTTTCAAAGTTTATAGATGGGTCTAGTAAAAGACATCACAATACCTTCCTCCCATGTAAATTAGGTTCTCTTTCAAGCAAAAAGATGATTTAATTATATTTTATATTATAAATAGTTGGAAAACACTATGAAAGATATATTTCTCAAATAAATTATTATGAAAATAAATTATTACAAAAATGGTAACATAGGTACAAAGCTAAAAGAAAAAAAAAAATCTCTTCCCAATACTGTCGAGATGATACATTTGACAAAACTCACACTTCTAGTCTCATTAAGTCTTCACTGAAAAACAAACAAACTTAACTTAAACTTCTCCATAAACGGAATATATACAACTGTTTGCATGACTTTCTGATTTCGAATCTTAGAGAATGGAGAGAGAATGCAGAGCTGTGGATTACGTTTAAGTCCCATGTGCTGTTTACTATAAGACTTTACAGGCAGTGAAACCATGGCTATTCTGTGCTGCACTGGAGCAGCTTACTGAGAATCTATAAAGCTGATCCCTTCTGGTGCATTGTGTTACGCACAGCTTGCAGCCAGTATAGAATTTTTAAAGGATGAAGCAGGAGTGAAAAATCCAGTCAGGGACACTCAAGGCTTATGAGTATGCTACTTAAAATAAATAAATAAATAAATAAATAAAAAGCTCTTTCGTCATAAAGCAAGGAATATATGTTTTCAAAATGTTTTAGAATGATCCCTAAAACCCTACAATATTTTTAACCTGGATCCCCTAGTATTTCCAAAAATTCTGAAGTACAGTTAGGGTCCTCCCTGTCCAGGGGTCACTCACATTAGTCAGCTTGAACTTGATCATTCTGCTTCAGGAACCAAAAAAAGTGTAATAATATAGATGTGGTTAGATAGGCTAGCAAAAACATTCCTGATCTGTACATGAAGCTCTCTGGAAACGAAGTCCAGAACTTGACAGGTTTAAATGAGTTAAATCTAATACATTAACCTAGAAGAGGGTACCTGACATCTGATCTTTCAGTCTAGACATGAAAATACGCTCATTACATTTGTTTTAACTATATTTTAACCTTATATGCAAAATGTACATGTTCTAATCTACATCTCAGAATCATTGTATCATTCATTGCATTTTCCACTATGCAGTATATAATATATAGAAATGATTGCTATAATCAGTTAAACACATAATGATTAAATCACATAATGAATAAAGGAAGTTGAACCTGGAGAGGAAGGGAGAATCTGGCCGCATTAAGTAACAAGATTTTTGGAAATACTTTAGACCCTTTCCCTTCTGAACAAATTTATTTCTTAAAATGTCTGCTAAAAAGCCAATATACTGAGACTTGTCTGAATACCTGAGGGATACTCTGAGCAGGGATGGATGGCAGGAAAATGGAAATTTATCTGTGCTTCAATAGACAAGAAATATGAAACTTTTTCCGACAAGAATGTTCCAAAATTTATAGGTTTTTCTGCAGGACTCACAGGACAAAGTATTTATAAAGTACTGATGTGAACAGTTGATATGGAGATATGATAGTGACACCTTTCTTCAATGTTCAACAATATGATTCCCTTTTCTAACAGTATAAATCAAAAATGCTTTTCTAAGAAGCATTATGAATGGTTCACTATCTATATTTTACCTCCAACTAAACAGCAAGTGTCCAGTGAAAAGGGAAGCAAAGAGACACCAGTTTAAATGATTGTCTTATGAGCATAAAAGGTCCAGTGCCAAACAGCTATTCTTTAAGTATGCCTTCTCCTGCCAGGTATCTACACACTTTACTAAGTCATGAAAGCACAACGGATCTTCAGTATGTAAGAGTATCATTTTTCTGACTGACAAAAAGAACAAGCAAAAACAGGAAAAGAATTATAGAAGGTAAAAGGAAAATAATAGCTGTCAAAGAAGTACTTTGATCATATGTGGTAGTATCTTTCAAGGATGGCAGGGTGGAAAAAATACTATTCTTGAAAGGGAATCCATCAGAAGAGCCTAAAATTCTCTTTCAAACAGATTTCACAACTCTCATTCCTTAGAAGTCATGAGCTTCTCCAAAAGTCCCTACTCACTCACTCGTTCATTCATTATACATCTTTTTGGCCTTGCAATTAACCCCATTCCAACCAAGACTACACTTGTCACCCTCACCATTCCGTAGCTTGCCATCACTAACCTCCTGCTGGCAAACACAACCTACCAAAGCAAGCCTCAGAAAAAAGGCTTTGATTCCTGTTGCTGAGAATTTTACAGCTTAGATACGGTCTTCATTTGTCAGAGTTTGCCCAGAACTATGAAAAAAAAAAAATTGAAAAGGGTGTTTCCAGCAAAACTTTGACATAGACTAGTCCTATCCGTAAATAATACAGAGACAGCCATAGTTGACATATAAATTCTACTCGCCTTCTGTTCTGCAATACATTGATATCAAAGTTCATGTCTCCAGGAAGAGAGAAAAGACCAAACTCAATTACTATTTACTCTTATGATTACCCCTGGCTTTGTGCTAGAAAGAAAACTAGAACACCGTCTCTCCACACCTTCCCTCTACAGCAGCCTTGGTAGATGAGATTCAGGGCCTGCATCCACACTTCATCTGAGGCTTGCTGTGCTCTGAGGAGAAGACAGCAATTTTCATATAAGATGCGCTCCTTAATCTCAGTGCTAACCTTAACAGAGGACTGTCTTGGGTAAAGAATTAAGGGACTTGTTACCCAGCACTATATTCTACCCAGTATCCTCTACAGTTCCACACTTACATTGTTTATATAGCACAAAAATTATCATGGAATCTGTAACTCTTTAGTCATATTCAATCATCATTGCCAGAAAAAAAGGTGGCATAAAAGTTATCATTTCAAAGTGGTCTATTCATGGTCTATTCCTGCCATTAAAAAAGCCAAAACACCCCAAATAAATGAATAATTTATTTATGTTTACAGTTACCTAAGTTTACACTTTAAGCTACACTATCAGTATTCTCTCATGACAAGATTGACATATGGATAATTCTGCACAAGAATTCATCCTGTAATGTGTGTTGGCTCAGTAATAGAATAGGTTAGCCCTGAATCACTAGATGACATATCTGGACGGGCAAGGGGATAGAAGTGAAATGGGCAGCATATAGAAAGCAAAAGCAAATCACTGCAGAATATATAAGGAAGAATTCAAACGGGTTTTCCTACAGTGAGGAAGGTGAAAAACCTGGCATTGCCAAGTGATGACCACCTTATTGAACAGATCACTTTTAGCACTCATAAGGACTTTTCAGCCCAAAGGCAAACTTCATATTCACTCTCACCACGTCTCTTAACCAGATTATTATTTAACCTCCTTTTAATCTTCTATAACATATCTTTCATTTTCTTCAATCATTTTTTCAGATTTTCCTTTTATTTGCCTTTAAGTAGTAAACAGAGGCATTCATAATCATCTACAAAGTGTCTGGAAATCTGATATTCTGAATTTATGGAGGCAAATCCAAAGTCAAGCATCTAGACAGCTACCAGTAACTGCTTATCTGAATCATTTACTATTCCTAAATTACTTTTACCTTATAATGGTTTTCCCGATTTTTCCCCTTCCTTTTATATTTGCATTTGAATTATTTTTTTCCCCATAGTATAAAGAGTTTTAAAGCTGAAAATCACATTTTTTTTTTTTAGTTTGTTCATTTCAATGTTATTATATTAAATTGTTCATATAAAATACTGAGTAGATAAAGGAAATTCAAGAAGACATCTGTAAGACATTGCAGTTCAAAAATTCATCATCTCAATTTTTATGTGGTAACAAGCAATATGTATTATATACATTTATATAAATACACACACATATATGAGTGCTTTTCTATGCAAATATCTAAATTTATATCATTTAACATATATATAATATATACATTTTATAGAAATAAAACCACTAGTGCTAACCTGTGCATTTCAAAGTAAGGTGAAAAAGATCACTGGAGATGGAAGAGTTTATCCGAAGCTGGAATCTAATCCACATGCGGTATGTTAAAAGGTAATTAAAAAAAATAAAACTACCAAACTGTATGGACATTTCAGAATATTAAACACTGAACGTGATGCTTTCCATTTAGTTTTTGAAGTCATCAACATAACAATCTTATTCTGCGCTGTATACTTTATATCTTCTCAGAACTGAATCAATAATGATACTGTATAAGCAAAGGCAATCGCAACATGTCCTTGTTGTTGCATACATTGGTTTCAGACAGATTGTTTTCAGAAAACTGCTGATGTTTTAGTGGAAACAGATAGTCTAGAAGCAATACCCAATCTGGTAAACAGGTTCTCTTTTTTCTGAAGCCCAGAATACCCTCCAGGAACATAAAGTTGACTGTAATTCTGGACTACGCAGTAAATACAAATTCTGTACTGGTTGATACCATTCAGTATATTACTTCAGGAAAAAAATATATGTAATTTAGAATCAAAGTCACTTGTACTTTTCACAAAGTACTTTTCACATGAGAAAAAATAAATAAATTACTAATAAAATCATGCCTTTACTGCTGGATTGTTTTCCAAAGCCAAGAACAGGGAACAAGCAAGAGAAATAACATTCAGTAAGAAACAAGTTCCCTGTTTCTTTGCTTCTAAAACTTTGCTACTCAGGCAGCTCAAATGACATTTAGTTATTCACCTTCCATATGTCTGTGATTTAATTATAATCAAAACTGTCAGGGAGGTGTTTTAAATCACAGGGGTTTGTCAGTGTTTGCTGGCACAAGCATGGAAATTTTCTGTGTTAATCTTTTCTCTGACTTCAAATTTATATTAATGGCCACCATTCCTCAGGCTGCCTTCCTAAGAAGTGCCGGGCACCATAACTGAAAAAGAAATAAACTATATATTGCCTCCAGCAGTGAGCAGCTGGTGTTTTAACTGTCTGAATACAAACTTAAGATGTACAACTCTGGCTTTATATGACAGGAGCTTTTATAGCTTGTCCAACTCAACCATGAGAATTGACATGAAGAGATTATTGTAAGGCTAACTGCTTTGGAACAAAGCTGTCATTAGATGGAAAGTGCAAAAAAAAAAATTAAAATGATTCATTGAAACAATTATTTTATTGAGAAACACAACAGTAGAATGTCTTAATGCCGATAGATATTTCAAAGTATATTAGTTAAAACAAAAGAACGAGTATGCCATTTATACTTTAATTATTTTGTTACATGACTTATACTTTTGACTTAAAAAACAATCACGTATCTCTAGCTTATTTTTGATACTGGGGCAAGTAATACCTCTTGAGGGAAATACCTCTTCTGAAAAAAATGGCAAAAGTATAACATTATCTCTCCCTTTACGCTTCAGTCAGAGCGAAAACTCTTTACACCTCTGCACCCAGGAACATCAGAGATGTCACAAAATAAAAGAAAAAAGTGAAAAGAAAACTGTTGATAGAATTTTAATTATATTCAGTCAACCTGAGAAGTTTTTGCCACTTTGTTTCCTCCTTGTATCTTGCCAGGAAAACATTGCAATTGTCTTTACATGTCAAAAAATTCTGTCACACTTAAAATTTTTGTCCAATTTTTTTTTTTTTTTTTTTTCATTATGAGCAGTCTCCTGAATGGAATAAGATCTCTTTTGTTTTGCTTTTTTTAGAAAAACACAAATTTTCATAATTAAAAGTAGACCTTGTCTGTTGAAATAATAACATCTGATAAAAATACAACAACTTTTTTGTGGCATAAAATATGGTAAGTTTGAT
Organism: Nothocercus julius; assembly: GCA_013398735.1. NCBI lineage: Eukaryota > Metazoa > Chordata > Aves > Tinamiformes > Tinamidae > Nothocercus > Nothocercus julius. The sequence goes on along the minus strand of VZSV01000237.1, from coordinate 813,116 downwards.
CAGCTGAGTGTAAGCAGATCATACTAACAGAAAGTGACATGCCATACTCAAAGGTATTGTCTGTAATACATTTATTAAAAAAAAAATCAGAATTACCTAGATAACACAGCATATTGGCATGTGACTATCATGTTATCTTTGAAAGTATTATTTTAGTTATCACAGGTTATTTCAGAGTAAAATGACAAGCTAATTGGTAAGCTCTAATGGTGATAAATCAGAATGATTATTTTCAGAACACTAACAGTACGGTCAATGATACAGAAACAGAAATAATTTCTAGGAGAATAGAAAGAGTGGAGGACTGTGATCAGATTAAAAATCATATGATTATTAAAAATTTGTTAAGTACAAGTTAGAAGTAGATGTTAAAAGTAACATCTAATATTATATTAGTGAAAGTTTACAGAAAAAGGTCTATTTCCTATAAATTAAATGTAACTTTAATGATGAATATTATTTAAATTATTGTATCGTTAATACTTATTCCTGAAAGTTCATCACGTTGCGAATGGTAGAGTTTCAAAGATGTCAGCTATAATGATCCAATTTTATTGCCATCCATTACGCCTTTATGTGTATCTATAATATGTAAGAGTAATTTATAATCCTTTGTGGACACTTTTATGTAGAAGTTCACTGTATGTTGATGGCTTTTTTTATTTCTTTATTTCTGCTCTGCACAATCACTGTAGGCAAACAGTAATAGATAGCAAATTTAATTCTTACCTCTGCATAGGCAATCTAGTAGCTGCTTGAAATCCCTTCCCCATTAGTGTCATTTTTTTTTTTCAATACAGAAATCATACATGTGATTGCAAGAAGCTGACAGGAGATCTGTCATCGCTTTTAGACAATTTCAATAAAATGATCTAATGTTAAATTTAAGATAAAAGCCTTGCTATACAGTAATACCACAGACTCCTCACCTGTTGTATACTTGCTGTCCAGTAAATATGATTTTGCCATAACTCCTTAAAGAACATAGATTTTAATTCACCCAATAGTGTAAGTTTCAGTCTTGACTTGTTCATAGACTCATAGAATCACAGAATGGTTAAGGTTGGAAGGGACCTCCAGAGATCATCTAATCCAACCCCCCTGCACACGCAGGGTTACCTAGAGCACAAGCACCCATGTTTGTTGTGGGCAAAGTTGTCTTGATGCAAGGTGTCTTACTTTATATCCTCATGGCATAAACTTTTATATATTGATTTGGGAACTGAGAAACAAATGGAAAAAGTTAAACAAGCACTTAAGGAAACACCTCTCTTCTCCGCCCCTTGTCTCAACTTCCCTTGATTTTGCTGTGTGTTCCTCTCACCCCACCGCAGTTCCTTTGGTGGAGGTGCTTCTTTTTCCTCCACTGCTCCTTGCTACTCCTCTGCCCCATCACAGGTTGCCTACACATCACAATCCCTCAGGGGCTTCTCTGCCCCAGTGTGGGTTGCCCATGGGACATGGTTCTTCAGGGGGTGTCCCTGCGCTAGCATGGAGCAGCTCCTTCCAACAGCATGTCCCCAGTTGTGTCCCCATCTCTGTTTCCTTCACTTCCTCTTCCAATCAGTGTCTCCTCACATGGTTCTTGTCCCAAGCAGCTGTGGCCTTTTTTATATATGTTTCAGTAAAGGACCATGTGCTCCTCTGAACTGTGAAGTTTTGGTGCATAATGAGGTATTTTCATCTATTTCTGTCGGGCTGGAACCATCCAGCACAGGGCAAATTATGACTTCCTCCCACAGTAAGCACTACTGCAGCCACTGCAACCAAATCACAGAATCACAGAATGTTTAAGGTTGGAAGGGACCTCTAGATATCACCTAGTCCCACTCCCCTGCTCAAGCAGGGACACCCAGAGCACAGGGCACAGGGTGGCATCCAGATGGGTTTGGAAGATCTCCAGAGAAGGAGACTCCACAATCTCTCTGGGCAGCCTGTGCCAGGGCTCTGTCACCCTCGCAGGAAAGAAGTTCTTCCTCACGTGGAGATGGAACTTCCTGTGTTTTAATTTGTACCCATTACCCCTTGTCCTGTCACTGGCCACCACCGAGAAGAGTTTGGCCCCATCCTCCCTACATTCTCCCCTCAGGTACTTATACATATCGATCAGATCTCCTCTCAATCTTCTCTTCAGGCTAAACAGGCCCAGCTCGCTTAGTCTTTCCTCATGTGATAAATGCTCCAGTCCCTTAATCATTCCCATACGGTGGACCCTCCCTAGAAGCTCCATGCCCCTCTTGTACTGTGGAGCCCAGAACAGCATACAATACTCCAGGAGCGGCCTCGTCAGAGCTAAGTAGTTGGGCAGGATCACCTCCCTTGACCTGCTGGCAACACTAATCCTGCCGGATATGCCCAAAGCATTTGGTCCAGGCTGATTTAACTTGTTTAATTTGCCATATTGCCAGAATTTCTTTTGATTCTATTTTATAATGATAGCTAGTAGTTATTCTTTGTGGACTGAACCATCACCAACGCCAGAATAAAACATGGAAGAATGCAGAAATAGGAAGGTTTCAATGGATTACACTAATGCTAGTGGTCAATGGTCACTGCAGGGCCTAACCTTGTATTGATCAGGTAAATCAATTTCAGAGAAAACAGAGAGAAATGAAAAATGAAAGATTTGAGTTCCTAGAAAGAATGAACCACCAACATCGGAGCAATAGTATGCATCTCATGTCAAAGGGGAAGAAGAAAATCCCATCATGAGCGGCAGCATCTTGCTGGTGAAGATTTCAGAATGCTAGTGACTTGTTGTAGCCCTAGACACACTTATTACACGGAGTCTACTTCCCTTTTCTGGGCCACTTCAGGGACAGGACCCCTGCAGCACGTTTGCATTCCTGCAAGTAGGAAATTCCAGCCGCCTTTGGTGCTCTAGGAAGTGCTCAAGGAGGCAACTGACTGCATTTGGAGAAGCCCTAGTCATTCATGACTAGACATCATAAAGTTATCATAAGACATCATGAAGTCATAAATAGACTTCACAAAGACATCAGGCTTTGTTCAAGCTGTGCTTTGTTCTGTCACGAATCCAGCAGGTTTCTCTGACAATATTATCTTATTAACTTTGCCATTCAAGACAGCCACAAATATCCACTGACACGAAGTTTTGAGTTTCTCATTTCTTCTAACACTTAACTGGTTTGAGTATGCATAGAAATGTGTATCTGGACACTTTGGCAAGAGCTGAACTACAGACTTTCTGAAGCTTAGAGTTTAAATATCAGGTTAAATGGGCTTTTGAGGTATTGTCATTTTGAGGATTTAACCTGATAATCTAAGATAAGAGCATTTGATTTGCATTTGATCTTTTCTTCATGGGCAATCTATCAGTATTGTTATTTTTGACTAAACTAACCCCAGACACTCCACAATTTTTCCCTAAAATGTAACATAGATTTCAAGGTTTTTACCATTGCCATATTGTATCTGCACATAACTGAGGGACACAATTCTTCTTGGTGTTAGAAACTTGAAAAGAGTTATTTCCATCTAGGTTTCTTCTACCTAAAGTCACTCCTTAATTCAGTCTTACACATGCAGTCAGATCTGTTGTCCGATGTCAATGGATGCCTATGGAGCTGCCATGTGCTTCATATTACATTTTCTACACATTTTCTACAAAATTACTGGTTACATGAACTGGGAATTGGTTACATTTCTCTGTGGGCAAGACTTAATTTTACTGTGTCCTCTAGCTGTAAAAATAAGAATAGAGGTAAGACTACATTTTATAATGTACTTGCCATTAATATGAAGTGTGGCCTTTGCTGATGCAATTCAAGATAAATATAACCCTGTACAGAAAAGGTCAACAGAATAGTCATTTCTGCAGCATTACACCAGCCTTCAATATTGGGGAGAAAGCACACATATACTCAGCTAATGAATTAATTAGTTCTTTTAGTGCACATTCTGCGGTCAAATATCAGCATAAAAACAGATAACTTGGAATAGTCACAAAAACTTAGCTCTCAGAAATGAGTCATACTCATTTGCCCTATCCCCCCTTTTTTTTTTTTTGAAGTCCTTACCTTCATCTTTTTGTTCTTTATTTTAGTACTAGTGTTTATGAGAACAGAAACTTTTCATCATAGTCAAAGAACATATTCATGCATAATGTTATATTTTAGAAAGATGATAGCCTCAGGCTGTTACAAATTGTGAATCAGTTCAATATTTTTTTGTAAGAATTGATGTCATCTGAGAAAAAAAAATTCAAAATAATTTTAAGAATTGTAGGAGGATACAAGAGACAAATCCCATTCTTCAAGTCATACATACATATGGCCTCACACTAAGTTTTTTTAATGCTTCTTAGAAAACAGCCTACCATCTGCACAGAACATCTGGATAGAGGTGCAACAGGTGTATTGATTTCTACAAAACCGGTACTTTGGAAAGTGGACAGCTCATTAATCATCATTTAACTGCAGATCTGCCATTGTAAAATATCCACAAGTGCACAATAATAACTTCATACAAGAAGCAGATGGTGCCACCCAGTCCCACAATGTGGAAGTTGTTGATAATATATATATCTTTTTTTTAAAAAAACAAAACATTTCTAATTCTAAGGAGCACTATATTATGCTACAACTTTTCTGTCTCACCTAGGTAATATGTATTCTGCTTTTCCTTTATGTCCAGATTCTGCTTGCTCTGTTTAGGTTGGGAGGTACTTTACTGTTCTCAGTTAGGAAAACAATAAGGATATTTCTACATAAATAGTATTCAGCTCTTTGTAAATTCTTGTTTTGAGCTTTTCACCACAGTATTTGAACATTTTCTAGTTATGCATTTAGGACATGACTGACATTTGTCATTATTTCATCAGAGTGAGCACACAGGAGGCCTTGAGCTGCTGCTCAGAATGATGTGGGACTGCTGGACCCAGTACAGGGATGATGGTGATGCACTGCAGGATAGTCCACTGCACCAGCTGGAATGACTGTCTAGGCAGAGGCCTTGGCCTGAACAGAGTGTGTGAGAGAGGAGCTGGCTGCCCAGTGCATTTTCCAAGGTCTGTGGGAAAAAAAAAAATATATATATATATATATAGAGAGCCGCGAGGAGGTAAATAGACAGAGTGGCATCAGAGTAGATGAATAAAGGACACTTATTCAGGTGAGAATAGGGTGAAAGTCTGCCACTCTTGTTGCACAAAACAAGAGACAGCCATACAATCTGCCCACGTGGGTGCAGAATGCTATGAAAATTGCCATGATAATGTTTAGAAGTTTGTGATTTCTGGGAAGAAAAAGATTATTTATTTACTTGCAGGTACCACTTACTGAGTATGCATAGGACCATGGTAACAAGCAAAGAGGAACAAGCTCTCTCAGGAAGGCATCTGAACTGGGTAAGTCTGACCTGTGTGCTGGACCCAGTGCTACCAGAAGGAAGTGATCAGAATTTCCCTTCCTCAGGCCACTAAGGCACTCATTTGCCAAGCTGACTTGCCATCTCTATGAGAGCCTCAGGTGTGGTATGTTTTGGGGAGACTGCCCATTCAGCCCTCAGACTATTACCTCTTGCTTCTTATCCACATGGCCTCCTGCAGTACTGCCAAGAATCTATCGAGAGTGAGAAGAGCTCTGGGAGCAAAGATGAAGAATGTATAAGCCCAACCTGGGTATTCTTTAAGCCTACCAGTGACAGGAAAAGTCTCAGAAGATGACCCAGCAGGTCATGATGGACTTGTGTCCAAAACCTTCTTTGAGGAACAGTGACTGCTGTAGGATCTGACAATATGGGGCAACATCATTGAGGGCTGGAGACTAAAGTCCAAAGTGGAGAAAAAAAGGCAGGAGAACAGTGAAAGATACTGTGTTTGAGGACACTTCTACATTTTCCTTGAGGAAGTATATGACTGGGGACTCATTTAAAATGTCATAATGGTAATTTAAACAGGATGCAAACCAGGAAGAATTAGAAGTCTATATGAAGCTTCAGAGCTACAAACTCATTGAAATCACATATGTCATGGGGCACCTTGCACAGATGGAACACTGTGTTGGAAGAACACAGAAATTTTGGAGAGTATATACACTGAAGATGACGAGGAGGTACTAGGCTAATACATCCCCAAATGTGATTAGCCTTCAGTGCTACAAGGATGAACTACGGATTTGCAGTCACCTGGTGTTCACTTGAATCCCCATCTATTTTCTGCACATTTCTTTCTAGACAGTGTTTAGTCTGACTTGTTCCTTAGGATTATTCTGTGCCAAGAGCTGATTTTGGCATTTGCCTTTGCTGAATTTCACAAGGATCCTGTCAGTGAGTTTCTTCAGCCTGTCAAAATTTCTCTGAATGGCAGGCTTACCTTCCAGAGAGATGAATTACTCTGTCAATTCCAGCGGCTCTGGAGATAAGCTCCTCATTGATAATAGGAGCTTAGATACCTAGCAAACTTGTAGACACCTAAGATCAGGCGTCCTTGTCTAAGAAAACATCTCACTAACCCAGATAGATTCTCATTATGACTAATGGAAAGAGAAGGCTGTCAGTATGGTTTTCTCATGATCAGATGAATCACTTTCAGGAGGCACCTATCCAAGGTAGGTAGAAAAAAAAATCAATATTTGGAAGGGTTAGTTTCTCTCCATTCACTATAAAGGGAGCCTAGCTCTTTGTCGTAAGCTAAACACTTCACTTCAAATGGCTAAGCTATGTTGAGATGAAACCTGTACATGTGAAACAGAACTTAATTCATTCATCTATTTTGAGTGGCATTTGATAAACCAAACTTCTGGAAAAAAATGGGGTAAACTTCATAGTTTCATCACTCTGACATTCCAAGATGCATTTATGGTTTCAAGCATTAAAAACGCAGGCCAGAGAAGTTACTGCCCTAAATATCAGCTGTAATATTTCTAGACTAGATATTTCACCTTTATTGTACCCTTTTCTGCTGAGCAGATATAATCTGATGACCGACACTTTTACAGTTACTACAAAGAAACAATAAACACTCTGACTAAACCAGGGCATCTCATCATCCCCAGCAATCAAAGGATTTGTAAATGTCACTGCACTTTGTCACATCCTTCCAGCTGCCAGTACAACAGTGATGATTTTTCTCAAGTGCTAAATTCTTGTTCGACCTCCAAACATGGCACACATGAAGAATAAAGAACACTGAAAGCTGGCATTTTCACATGGAAAATTATTAATCAAATTTGCTGAATGCATTTATATTCAAGAGAGATAGAATCCTCTGTACATTTTAATTAAAATATTTGACATAATCCATTTTCTCTACTTCTGCTTCATGTGATTCTACCTGAATAGGATTTTAAGATATGATTAACACTATCCTGTGGCCTGTGTTCCTAATGAACTCTGAAAACTGAAAGCTGTATCATATTCAGGGATGGACAGAACTGATTTTCATCAAATGTGTTTAAAGGCCATAACCATTGCGAAGGGAACAAGATGAGCTGTATCACTTAAAAAGACTTTTTAACATTTGTTTTTTTAGCCTTTTTTTAAGAGTTAAAAACAAAACAAAACAAAACACTTACTCTCCTCTCTTCCTTTATGGGGCCAGAGTATGTTATAAATGACACAGAAAAAGATATATTTTCTTCTCTCAATACTGCCAATATTCTATAACCTTCTTTACCATCAGAAAATTATGGATAAACAAGTAAGCACATGTGTACTCCCATCATACTCTTTCCTTAAAACTCAATATGAAATTTTACTGAATTATTAATGACAGAATCAGTAATTTAGTATAGTCTTGCCTAAATTGGGTAAAGAAAGTTTGAGATCCCAAATCAACAAAGCATAAAATGCAGGAGAGAGAAAATATTTGATGGTGTTGAACTTCAGCAGTGGGACTTGTGGTTAGATGTGTCTGGTTAGACTGTAGATATCTACTACTGAGTTAATAGTCTGAGTTCTTGGTACAAGAAGGACATAGCCAGGGCAGGATTCTTGTCATGATGAAGTGAATATCTAAGTAGATATTATCATTCCTGCACTAAAAATGTCTATTTCTTTTATTGGCTATAAAAGGAGCTTGCGAGAATGATTTCAAAGGTATATATGTATAGGGTGGTTCAGTTTAACCCCTACTGCACCATTGACAGTCTTTAATTTATAGAAGATTTGATCTTGTTTTCACTTGATTTATGGGCAATGGTGATGCTTTTGTTTGATATATGGGAAAACATTGCCTTAGGGTCCCACAATAGTCAAACAAGCAAAGTCATTACCAACGAGGAAAGGAGAAAAAAATATATATTACTGTATAAATCTGTTGTTTGCCTGCTTTTTGTATGTTTTTGACATCCTCCTGGCCCTTCTACAAGAAAAACAAAACAAAAGAAAACAAAACAAAACAACATGGTAGAATCAGAAGAGACAGAAAAGGACAACATGAATGATCAAAATAATGGAATGGCTTCTGTATGATGATGAATGAGTAAATAGATTAGGACTCTACGACCTTAGAAAGACATAACAGAGGAGAGATTTAATAGATGGCTCTAAAATCACAAATGGCACAAAGAAAGTGAATAGGATATGATTATTCACTTATAAGAACCTGAGACTTTCACATGAAAATAAGAGTGACAGGTTTAGAAGAAAAATCAGCTTAGACAAGAGATTCATACTAAAGACTAGGTGAAAAGAGGAACATTCATAGAAGAAACAAAAACTCCATGATGCATAGTATAAATACAAATGTAATTGTCTCAAAGACATTATTTATACATAAAAAATAAAATGTATTTAACAGGGAAAAAAAGCAGAAAAAAAGTTGATTGATCTCTGGGTTAAATCTGTCCTCTAAGAGACCCAAGTCTGTTATTGAAATCTTTGAAAAGGTTTGAAGAGAAAAAAAGAAAAGTGTTGTACTGAAAATCTATGTCTGCTTTTAAGGTTTGCATATGGTTTGGTGCAGGGATGAATTCCAGCATGTTCCATATCCTCGAGGATGATGTGTACAATTTTAAATTCTACCACCTCAGGAGATACAATACTAGTGAGAAGCCCTGTTCCAAAAGTGCAATGAGATGCACCCATTCAGTGTTTTTACCTACGGATAATAAGAAATATTGAACTTTTCAAGGCTGAAAAAGTAATCTAATATGTTAAACTACATAATCTACTGCACTATATTCCTGAAGTAACTGGTGACTTTTTTAACTTTTACTGCAGTGGTAATACATTATTTATAAGCAAAGTGTATAAAAATAGCTTCAACTTCAAAGAAAAATCAGCAACTCCCATTGAAATCCCTGAGAATATTTTTTTTTGGAACTTTTTAAGAACCTAATTATGAAATTAAAAGCCTCATTTCAAGCATAAGTTTGGAAAATTATAGCTTTCTTTAGCTGAAACTTTCCAAGAAACAGGAGTGCAGAATCCTGTCAGACAAAAACGGCATCTGTGATATCTTCTGTTAGTATCAGAAATGATTTTTAAAAGAACACATCTTGCTATAGAGTTTCTGACAGTGCACAAATGAGAGCTTTTCTATTTCCTGTTGGTGTATTTAAGCTCCAATCCTGCAAATGCTTTTTAGATCTGTAGTTCTAGAATGGAGTAATGTACCATAACTTAGGAAAAAATAAAAAAAAAAGGTATTTAACTTAAGCTAGTCATTCAGTTTCACTATATAGAGACCACAGAGTGACAGACACTGATTCAAAAAATAGTTATCTAGGATGAATTGTCATCCTTAAAATTTGGTCTCTCCCTTTGATTGCAGAGGGAAAGAGATA
>VZSV01000237.1:756432-785487 GCA_013398735.1 Nothocercus julius | reverse complement strand
TTTTTTTTTTTTTTTTTTTGATAGAAAGCTGCTTATAGAGAACATAGTCAAGCTATTTCAAATCTGATTTGCTTATAATTTTTCCCCCGCATAAAATAAACATTGGAAGTGGATGGTCAAATTCTTAGTAACTTTTGTTAAAATGCAAGGCAGAAACACAGATATGGACAATTCCTATTACTGGCATGTCAAGAGGAAATATTAGTTATCTACCTACTTGGATGGATTTGGCATAGAGAAATACCTGTTGTATACAAACACCATTTCAAGTCACCACTTTGAACTGAGGTCTTGAAATTTTGTCACACACAGTGAAGATTCTGAAGATTCAAGTTGCTACATAGACTGCGAAGAGTCTGGTTACACAAAGTTACATTATTTTGTTTCTACTTTTGTTATACCTAGTGTGCTAGTTTTACACACTCAGTGCTTACTTTTGGTAAAGAGAGGATTTTGGATGCAATTTGTGCAAGGTCAAAGTCAGATTTTCTAAATCTTCAGATTATATTGCACTGTTGTGGATATGAGAGATTTTAGCCATTGCTTCCAGTGTAAACTTTCTTTGCCAAATAATAAATAAATAAATATTTTTATTTATTTTGGGTTGGGAAATCTTAAAATCTTATGCATTCTGTTCATGCACAATACAGATTTGTGCGTGCATACAGATTCCTGTAGGTTTATATTGCATATTGAATTTCATGAAGTGTCTGAGTCTATACAACATTATTAGACAAAATAAATTTACCTATATCATACAACATTCTTCTACAAATATATGCTTATACTAGGGGACCAATGTTAACAAAAAATCAGCGTGAACACCATATTAGAATTTTTTTTTCAAGCCTCTTTGTGATTCAGTACAACTTCTTTCTAACTAGATATGTTCTGTATATGTACATATAAATTTTGCAAATGGATTGAGAATGCCAAATATTCTTGTTTTAATTAGAATGAATAAGAATGATGTTTAAAAGAATGAAACTTTAATGTTAAATTTGATTTTATAGTAAAACATAAGCCACAAGAGACACTGGAATTTTTAAGTGAAAAGCAAATGTATTGTAAAAGCGCACAGAGCAAGAAGGGAATTCTACAATCTCTTCAAGACACAGAGAAAAGAGAATTCTGAGAAGACACAGAGCAAAATTTTATACAAGTATTGAACTATGTAGGTTTTGTTTTGCTTTTCCAAGTTCTCTAATGAAAAAGAAATATTCCATCTGAAGTAGAAATATTGATTTTACACATTAGAGATTGAGGGAAATTCAAAAGTTTTCTAATTTTTGCTTAGAAAAGAGAATGTTAAATACTTCAATGTTAAATAATGAATAATTCTTGATACATGGGTTTCATGTACTTACCATTAGAGTGTTATCAGTTTATTTATTTGTTTATTTATTTATTTATAATTTATTCTTCCACAGTGCTAGGAGCAGATCTACTATGAGAATAGAAAAAAAAAAAAAAAAGTTTTGTTTTGTTTTTTTTTTTTCCCTAGGAGAATATTAGCCATTTGAAAGTTGTCTTATGATGGTATATGATGGTATCCTTACACACACTGAATCAGAATGAAATTACTTTTTAAGCCATGTCTCTAATGGTGGAGGGATCTGAAACTTGGTACCTGGCTTTGCAAAGGCGTACTGGTTAGGTTATAGCTCTATGATGTGCTCTGCTGTAAGATCACCCCATGGTTGCAGTGTGCAGGGAGCAGACAGGAGAGTAAATTGCTGCAAAGTGTGTGACAGTCTTTTTTATTCTGAAGACAAAGGCTTGATTTCACCAGAAGAATATCTGAAATCAGCCTGAACAGGGTCAGATAGTGGGTGTTCTCCCAACTATCAACTTCAAATAACTTTTTTCTTTTTTTTTTTTTTTTTTTCCCCTGAAGAAGCAATTTAATTACATACTAAGCTTCACTGGTCCTGTTATCAATACGTCATTGGAAATAGTATTCTGTCTGCATTGAGTGATCATTGTGAATTTAAAGGAAGTCTTCACAAAAGAAAAGAGTCTATCTACTACTAAGTGTTTTGCAGGATTTTTATTTTATGTTTATGACAGCCTACTGGGATGTTCGTTTTTCTTGTTTCCTGCTTTTTACATGTAGTAAAGGAGTGAACTGATTAATGACTACTGTCATCACAGAGACTGGGGGAGGGAGATAGGTAGCTGGATTGGTAGATAAATGTGTTAGTATGGCCAGTTATCATTCTTTTATTTGTGTGAACATGAGAACTAAGTCAAATCTAAAAATACATCGTTACAGGCTGTAGCCAAATGAGGACATATGTGTATATGTTTATGTACATATGCATGTCTTTTTGTATGTGAATAGTGTTTATATATTTTTATATATATGTTCTGTACATTAATTGTGCAAAAGTATATTTACACTCTATATGTGAATATGCATATTTTTGCATAGTAAGCATATTTAGCACATATATCAAATATGAGTTCTGTATGTGAGTATATATATGTATTTACTGCATAAAGTAAGTGTAAAAATTACATAACCCTGTAGATTCTATTTTTTTGCATAAAACCCTGAGTATAGGTTCACTCCAGCAATATATTGAGTTCTTTGTCCTCCACTCAACACATAATAAAATCTACAAGCAAAATCCATCAGAAAGGACATTGATGTGCTTTACAGAGAAGGCTGTAAGTATTAAGCATGAGCCCCTTTTTTTCTTTTTTTTTTTTTTTAACTTTTAAAAAAAACCTTTTCACATTAAAAAAAAAATCTCTTTTGCTGAGCTGTCAAATCCACAGTACAGGATGCTTTTAGTTTACAGCAGATGGTTAAGGACCTTATTAACACCTATATCTGGGACAAAATTATGCCCAGGTGTTTGTGAGCTACAAAAAAAGAGGAGATTAACATTGTTGTTAACAGGAAACCAGATTGATTTCAATAAATTTTGTTTTAAAAATGAAATGTGTTGATAGTTTTTAATGATGCAGCATATGCTGCTATTGATCTGAAATGTGCATCAAGTGATTTATCACAGGGGTTCACTGTTCTTAGGGAGAGAGAGTAAATTCTTGGGATCATGAGTCCAATGTCACATTCATTTGTATATGTTGAAAAAAATTCAAGAGGAAAGGAATGATATATCCAGCCTATTCCTCCTTTTTTAAAAATATTTTTTTAATAACCTTTTATTTTTTGGAAAAAAAAAATAAATTGCATTTTGCCTGACAGTTAAAGTCAAATGCCAGGAATGACCTAGAGTATCTCAACCACCTGGCTGCAGTGTGTGAGATGCATAGTTATTCAGGAGCAGTGGGAGACCTTTAAGAGGTTAATGAGTGAGGATAATGATGAGAAAATACTGCAATAAGATAAGAGGAAGGGTTGGACCAACCCTCATAAAAAATGACAAAGAAAACAAAGAAGTAAAAGATAAATTTTCAAAGGAAAAAACAAAAATGCTTTTCCAGAAAGTATGAAAGTTATAAGACAGACAAAGAAAGTGGGGAGAAGGAAATAAAACTCTTAAACCACTGAATCTGAAAATGGTATGATCAACGATGTATGTGTGATCAAATGTATGATCAAAAATTAGTGGAGGTGAGGAGGTAGGAATTCCCAATACCTAAAGTCTACCTGTGGTAGATTTTGTATAAATTTATTTTGACCCTTCATATAAGTTTCTTTTAAGGTAGATTTCATATAAATTTCTTTTTGTTCTTCCAGAAGTATCACAACTTCATCTCTATGATAGCCAATGCCCACACATTTGTTAAATTTCTTTTTCTTGAAGCAATGGACAAATTCCATCTACCATTTTTTTCTGATGTCATAGGTACTTGTACATGCTACAAAAAGGTGGCATTATGCACCTTACCTTTGCACTCATTAGAACTTTTTTTTTTTTTCTCTACTTTGTGTTTGTCGTTGCCTTGTGTTCTACTGACTAATGGATCATTAGTACACTGATAGACATTTCACTAAAGTTGTCTAAACTAGAACGAGTTTTACAGCACATGGATTTTTCTTGGATGTTAATTCCCCTACTTTTTTTTTGACAAGAATCTTTGATTCCTTAAAAAAAGGTATCTCCTAAGAGCTAATAAGCAGTTTTCATTCCAAAAACAGTTGAAGAGTATGACAGTATATTATTTGATTATGCCTTTAGTTTATAGCAATATGAATCCAGACTTTTTTTATTATTATTATTATTTTTTCCTGGTAGAATCTGGAAACTAGATGATGTGGTAGTCCTTGTTCTCAACTAGTTGATATAAAAGTGTAGTGGATATCCCAAGCCCAGGAAGAATTTTCTAGGCTTTGGGTTCTGGTGCATATCTCAAACATGCTATGAATTCATCTGGGAATGCATCCCAACTGCATTACTCCTCCCATCTTTTTTCTCCATGCTTTCTACCCATTCCTCATATATCCCAAGTAAATTCAGTCACTGAGCTTGGAAAGCAGCTATAGCACATATCAGTAAGACCCTATCCTGATCCACGGCAAAGAAAAGGGCATTAAAAAGCACTTGCACTGCAATGTAGACAAGGCAGTGGAGAAGAAACAGCTGTTCCATTTATGCCTTGAGAAGAAACTGCTGTTCCATTTATACCTTGAAAGAAGCTCTTCTAAAAATATCCAAGAAATATAAATAATACTATGTATGAGATCTTATATGGAGGTATTTATATCACTAGACATGCACATGGAGGATGTACTGAATTCTAGGAGAAGCTTTGAAAGATTTTAGAATATACAGGTCCATTTCCCAAACACATATAACATTTTTTTTTTTCACTTTTGAAAATACAATATTATCAAATCCATTTCAAATGCTTATTGTTCACAACTTTTGTATTGGAGAAATCTTGCATTTAACTTCCCCTTCATTATTACCCTAGATTGTAACTAAGTTTGAAAACCACAGAGTGACAGATTTTACAAAAGGACAACAAAATGCACAAAAAAAAAAAAAAAAAAAAAAAAAAAGAAAAAGAAGAAAATGCTTCCATATCCACTGTACTTATATGGGGGGGGCGGGGGAAGAAGGGGGATTTCAATTAGACATTGCTTTTAACTGTTCCAGCAATAAGTTGAACCACAAGCTTTTAGTGACAAGTTGCTCCTCCCCTTATGTTGTGATGATGGCACTCTGAAATGTAGGGCATAAGGCAGAGCTGGGAAGAGACCAGAGAGATGCTATCCCGCAGCATAATTAGTATAAATAGAGTGGTGAGTCCTGAGAATTTATAAGTAAAGAATGCCCCCTTGTGAGATGGTATCACTGACTACGAGGCCCACAGTTCCTGTAATATGTGGAAATGGGAAACAGATTATGCTATGCAATAAGCTAAAAGGATCCCCTTATTTATATACTGAATCTTAATCTCTTAAATTTAGCATCATTGGTATGCAATATATTTGTATAGTATATGAACAGGGTAGACAGTTTCAGAGTATATTTCATGAACTGTTTTTCAGATTTGCTCCAAGCTATATTTGCTCTAAGTATTTTTTTTTAATGAACAGGACCTAAACTTCTTCCCCACTTTTTTTTTTTTTTTTTCTTTCTTTCTTTTAATGAGATTGTATTGGCTAATACCATATTCTGAAAACTGAAATCGGATTCAGAAGTTCAATTTAAATCTTGGCAACACTTCAAGAACATTAAAAAGAAATTAAATCAGTTTGGAGAGTCAAGATGTTATATTTTAACTTTATTCTTACATAAATAAAAAGGTTTTGCCCTTTGGATTCTGTCCATAGCAAACGACAAAGCCCTTCTAGCAATAACCAGTTATTTGAACCCACTTATGTTAATTAAAATATACACAAGAAAAAAACAAAATTAAAGGGATCTTAGCCCTGCAGTACGCAGAATACAGTACAGTTGGTTTTATGTTCCCCTCCCAGATGGTAAAGATACATGTGTGCAAATAAGTAAAACAGACCAGGTTTTTACATTCCAATAGATAAAATCACTGCTACCCCAAAAAGAGTGATGACATTCATGACATTCATAATTTGAATTAATTCAAATTGCTTACTGGTTTAAGTGTTTTAGTTCATGGTTATCCCCCCAGATCAGGGCTGGGAATTGAAAGGCAAAGTAGCATTTTGCCCAAACTAGTTGGTGCTACCCAGAATAATTTTTGTAGAATTTATATTAATATAGTTACATTCATACACTGTTTTGTTATTAATACAAAATTACTAAAATACTAAAAAAAAACCTAAAATATTTTTTTCTTGATTAAGTATAGGGACATTTCTGCAGTAATGTATTTTTTGAACAAACAATCAATAATCTTGCTCTTTATGGTAAAACTGCTGATGATTTCTAAAGAAGCTGAATCATTCTCTTCAGTATTTATGAAGGAAAAATCATGAAGTATTTCTGGCAATATCCAAGATATGTAAAAGAATAAAAGCAGTTGCTGATGAATCCTCCCTTAGACTGATATATACTGCAGTTAGGAAAATTTATGACAATGAAGAATATGAAGATTTGCTTAATACTGTAAAGCAAAGAGTGACCTTCTTGTGCCAAATGTAAATTGCAGTGTGAGTAAAAATAAAAATAAGTATGTGATGGAGAACACTTCAAGGATGCTGCTACACACAGTTTCAATGATAAATTAAAGATATCTCTATTTAATAACGGTAGGTAAAATGATGAACACTTAAATTTCAGATTTTTACTTACCCTGGAATTAAGCTATATTGTAAGGTAATACTAGTTTACTTCAGATATAGACTAGTGTAAACTGGGTTATCGTTTAGCTGTAGGTTATTAAACTAGATACACTACTATGAATTATTCTGTGTGGCAGGAGTATGGAGAAGAGAAAGAAGCATAGATATTCATGGAAACAGCTCCAGGAAATACACATGGAGGTGAAATTATATGAGGTGAATAATCAACAGTATAGTTCTCAAACACACATCCTGAGCCAGGACCAGTTCTGTTTAAGTATTTTGGAGCTTTAGGACAGTTTGGATCTGCAGAATCAGTCTGTGTTAGTGAGACAGATTTAATATGGAATTTTAGAATAAATATTTTGAATAACTCCTTTGTCAGGTAACTCTTCTCTACAAATGTTGAAAATTTTTATTCTAATGAAAGCATTTTAGTAAACTGCAGCTATACCAGGTGAACAATTTTAACTGTCCTTTAAGCATCATAGCACCCTACTCCATTTCTGTAGTTTGAAGTATGACAAATCCATGAACTCTAAAGATACAAAGCTGAACAATTTCAATCAAAGTTAGACTCTAAGACACTAGCTGCTACTTATTTTAAAAAGAATTTGGAAAATTGTTCCTAACTGTGCCTTTAAAAATATACCTGTGAACAGGCTCCTGTTTCTAGATCTTAATGTTATATGGTCTTATTACTTACAATTTACTTTGCAGTTTCTTCAGGGAACTTCACCATGCAGCATACTAACCCTTTTAGCACCAGCTCATAATCCCTAATACAGAGTTTTGTGCATACATTTGTGCCTAAAATGGAAATAGGACAGCATGTAGATATGTAAACACAAACTATCCTCCCAGAAGTGCAGCTCTAATAGCAGTATCTATTCAGTGCCTCAGAGTTTGTTCTCAGAGGTCTCTAGTAAAATGCATTTCCAGTTACTTTGTTCCCACTTAACTACTATATTCAAAAAATAGTGTAAGAACAAGGACAAGTAGCAGTATAATATATAAGTAGGATTGTATGTAAGGTCTACAGGAAGCTCTAATCCAATACATATCCCTGGTAGAAGTCTTTGTATACTGATAAAAGCTTTCATCTGAGGCAGTGCTGATGCAACTATTTAACTCCTTAGAAAGTCCTGGTGGCTGGAGTGCCTGCCTTGAAAACAGGAGGGCTGGGCTCAGAGCCTTCCTCATCTGCACAGAATCCTCCCACTGAACCCAAGGGCTAGAGATGAATCTGCTACCTTGAAATGACCCTGGCCCCACATCGTTATCAACTGGAGGGGAATAGCATTGTAATTTGGGAGCTAAGTTCTAATGAAAACACGTTGAACAAAAGCAATATGAGAACTAAATAGGCATCACTGACATTACAGGAATTCCTCTTTTCTTGCAACAAGAATCATGACATGCAATGCTGTGGACAAGAAACAACTCTTTCCAGATATAATACTTGATGTTTTATTTAATCAGACAGTAAATAATTGTGTTCCATATCTCTGAAATTGCCTGGATTCCTGCTTACTATAATCTGTCCATTATAAAAAAAAAAAAAAAAAAAGAAAAAAGTCATATAACAAAAGATTTTCACAGAATCACAGAATGATGGAATGCTTGAGATTGCAATGGACTTCTGGAGATCATCGAATCCAAGCCCTTACTCAAGCAGAATCACCTATAGAAGGTTGCCCAGGATCCTTTTCAGGCAGATTTCGAAGATCTCCAGAGAAGGAGACTCCACAACCTCTCTGGGCAGCCTGTTCCAGGACTCTTTCATACTCACAGTCATGCGCTTCAGTCTGTGGCCATTGCCTCTTGTCCTATCACTGAGCACCACTGGAAAGAGTCTGGTCCCAAATTTTCTTATGAGCAAACTTACATATGTGTACAGAAGCATAGATTTGCAACTTTTGGAAATATAGCTGTCTTTGCATGCCTTTTGAAACCTAATTTAGAGATATTTAAGGTATTCACGTTATTCCAGGCCCTTTAAAAACTTCAGAGCAAAGAAAATGTTAATGTTCTTACACAGAGATTACCCACATCTACAATTTAGCAGACATACACTGCAGTGTTGTCTTCCTACAGTTTTAAAATATTCAAGATTTAATGGGGGAACTTGACAAGTGAAATCGTGGTTTCAAGCTCTGCATATAAATCTTTAGCACAGAGAATTACAGGCTGATTCCATCTCCCTTGTATCATTGTATTGTACAAATGAAATAGCAAAGCACACAGAGGAAAAGCTTTAACATTTTCACTACTATTATTCTCTCTCAACCTATATTTCTGCTCTGCTGATTATTCGTTGTTTTAGAAACGTATTATAGCATTCAAGAAGACTTGGCAATTAAGTCTTGTTTTTTTTTCTAGTCAGATTCATTTCAAAAGGTTTAGTACTTCAGACCTGCTTATGAAATCCCACTACATTTTTGAACTTCCACAGCCCTTCTCTTCTGCTGTGCCAGAGTTTCTACACTTCTTGCAAGAGCAACATCTGAGAGCTTGTTCTAAACTCCTCAAAACTATTTGAGGAAGCTGAGGGAAGTGGTCACCTACTGGCCACACACGGAGGAGGAGGTACAAATATTCACCATATGACATTCATTTTGCTTAACTATTATGACAGCCAAGCAGAATAGCCAACAAGTACAGGCAATGAAGCAGGAAAGAACAGACTTAGACAGAGGTAAAGAGAAAATTATCCATTGAAGAGGCGAAAGTAGGGTGACATGCATGCAGTCACCCTACTATGCTGCTCAATGTGGTGGAATAGAAGAAGGTGGTGCAGACTTTCAGCGTCACAGCTTCTCTCCATCTCCCTGACCCCAGTGTTGCATCTCTGGAGCTAGAGAGCACCTATATCACTGTGAAAAGAGCCTCTCTTGTTTTATTCCCTCCTCTCTGAAGTTGAAAGGCAAGTCAGCATCTGATGTGAGATGGAAGAGAGGACATGGTTTTAACTAGGCTGCTATCCATCAAGAAGTATAAAATTCTCTCACACACATACCCACCAGTGGATACACAAAGAGGCTTGTGTATCTCAAAACAAAGAAGCTCTAAACAGAGGACAGGGGAGTGGACAAAGAAAGTCCCTGCTTTTTATGTTGATGACAATTAGGCATTAATTAAGTTGAGCTTTACTGTAAGTATGCACTGTAAGGTCAATAGTTTTATAGATATATTATTTTGTCTTTCTGTGTCCTCTTTGTGCTTGCAATCCCTTTGGAGATATATTGAACAGACTGACATTGCAGCCTTCCACTTAATTGATGACTAGCCACCTAGCTGCGTTTCCCATTTCTATTAGCTGTCAGGGAAAAAGTTCTTTTTGCAAGTGGCAGGCAATATGTTTTCACAAAATAGCATTCACCTAAAGAAAAAGCGGGGAAAAGGAGGAAAAAAATCTTTCTTTCAACTTTAAAGCAATTCCAATCCAATTAAACTAAGCAGTGCTTAAAACCACTGACAAAAACTGATTAGTTTTTTGAACTCATCACTTCCCTGAACCTAAAGCATCAGTTACGCTGTGTGTAAAACTTAATCACAGAACAATGTTAAATAGCTTTCAAGGCCTCCCTTTTTTTGTTTAATGGAGGAATCTATTCAAAAAAGAAAGAAAAGAAAACAGTAATGAAAAATCCACTTTCCTACATTTCTCCTTTTTCATTACATTCTGACTATTTACGGACAAAAGCATTTGGAGAATTAAAAAATGGGGATTGTTTTGCAATATTCTTTGATTTGAGTGCATTTGTTTCTCAGACAGGCATTTCCTCAGAAAATAGATTTGGCCCAATAAACAAATAAGGCAAGATTCCTAGTTTATCAAAACCCATCTCTTCAGTGAAGAAATTTCTTGGTTCTGCTCTGATTCCCCTCAAAGATTTTAATGCCACTATTTTCTGGAATCTATATCAAGCCAGGTTCTTAACTGCTGTCCCCAGGAAAGCCTGTTATTTGATGTTTATAACCTAATTTGTCCAAATTTTGTCCAGCACGCTTTTCAATGTTACGACAGAGTTTTTAATCCTAGAGATTGCACTCTGCATGCAATAAGCATGCAGGGATTCATTTTCTGCAAAACAGATTCCTAAAGAAGACAATACAATACTAAAACTGATACAGAGGCATTTAAATATCAAAAATATATTTAAATTTCAGTAAGTATTCTTCCCACTAGTCTCCTATCCTTTGAAAATGCTACACCTCTGAATCCAGTACTGTCATAATAGTCTTTAATTCTGATGTGCTCATATCTGTATATTAATTATACTACATAAATTAACACCGTTGGCTATTTTGCAGTAGGGCCTAAAGGTTAGCCTAGCTGAAACTCCATAGTACTGGAATAAATGACTGTCCTTGCCCTTCAGAGATTACATTGTAAAGGACAAAAACTAACAGAAGTACCAAGAGAAGAAAAAATAAATGTGGTTGAAGTGGTAATGGACTAGTTTAACTTAAGTATAATCAGTTGGGGCAATAAAGATCAGTTCACAGTCCCTTACTTGCCTAAAATTTAGAAGATAGCAGTATTCTGTATATGACATGTCAAAAATAAGTCTCCTTTGCTTATCTAATGACTGAATGAACTCAGAAGTACCTTATTCTGCTAAAATCAGCTTCAATGAAGTAGTAAATGCTAATTAGCCCTTGTGGGGAAAAGGAGCAGTTTCAATAACAGTCACATTTTAGAAGGCAGAACTTATAAATGTAATTGATAACTATACTCTTGCCCCAGCTACTAGGCCTTTTATTCATCTATTCATTCCTCCATCCATCCATCCATCCATCTATCTATCTATCAACCCACCACTTCAGGATGAAATTAAGTGTATAAGAAATAACCAGGTTGTCAGATGAAATTCCAGCAATACAAAAAAGTGGGCTAACTTGATTTTCCTAGTTGATACTAAAAGTGGCAATCTCTGGTAATGTTAGGGAGATGTCACAAATACTTATATTTCCAGGGGTTTAACTTTGATTCATTAAGACCAGAAGAGATATTTTCTGATAGTTTCCTGACTATCCCTTGAGATGCTCAGATATTCAGATTTTTACATATGTGTATATTTCCTGAAAAAGACTCTTCAAAAAAGTATTTGCACTTTCAATGCAAATGCAAAAACATATTTTAAAGTATCTAAGAATTTTCAATATTTCTAAATATAATTCAATTATTCAAAAAAAAAATAGAAATCTATGAAAATATAAAGAAATCATGAAGAATATTAAGCATTTTTTTCCTTTTTCCTTCAAGTTTCTTCTCCAAACTCAGGAGGGTTCACATCATTAGTTGCTGCTCAAATAACTTCAATCACTTTTACCTGATCCTTTATAATTAATTCTACAAGCCATTAGAAAGGATCTATAAATACTACTTTGTTTAAAACTGAAAATGTAACTTGCTTCTTTACTTTCAGTACTTCACAATTACTTATCCTTCTCTGGGTCATCTAACCCATTGTCTTACTGCTAAGGAAGGCCATATCATATCAAATTAGTTCCTTTTCTAAAGTGCTGAAGTTCTATATTAAATGCCTTATCTTTATCTCTCCTTTTGAAATAGTTTTTCAGAGCTACACTTCTCTGCTAATTGGATTGCATTTTTCTAATTTCCAGCCAAAATATAATAGCGGACACTCATATACGTTGTTATACCAGCATTATCCTTTCCGTTATTTTTTTCCTTACCTTTCTTGCATTTGGCAACAGTATTTTTATCCCTTTCCAGACTTACTTTCAAAAGTTTTCAGGCTCCTCTCTTCAGACAAGCAGTCCAATTTCCTGATCCTTTTGGTATCTCATCTTCTATTCTGCCTCAGACATTAGTCCATCTTGCTGAATATGAATGACCACAAACGTCAGTTTTTATTAGATTTACATCAGGATAGCTTGCACCTGCTAACCTTGTTGAAGATCATTATTCATTGTCTATTTTGTTTGAGACATGGCCTGGATCTGTGAAATGCCAATTACTTTGTATAAGATATTGAAAAATCAAAGAATAATCTCATGGACTAAATTCATTTCTCAGCTGAATCTTCGGTTTCATGCCAGACACTGTTCATGATCTTGAGTAAATCATTGAATGTAAGGCTGAGTTGCTGAAATAAGACTAGCATCTAATCTTACAGCTTTGACTGAGGGTACAGAAAGGATTATGGAAAGACAGCAGTCAATACCAGACCACATTATTATAGTAATACTTCACTACAGCTATAGGAAAACTGATATAAATAAAATAATATTCTCTGTCTTCTCAAGCTAGCTCTTACGTTTAGAACTGAACACATTAGTAATTTATTAGCATTTAGAAAGACCTGTGTAAAAAGGCTTGCACGTTTTATTCTTTTATTCTTTCCTGCATTGAATTTTAGCTGGGAAGATTATAGAAGAAGAAAAGGTGTTCTCCGCTTATTTAACAAGGAATGAAAACAAAAAAAAACAAAACAAACAAACAAAACAAACAAACAAACCAAAAAAAAAAAAAAAAAACCAGGAAATTACAGCTCACATTCTGATTAAATGACCTAAAAATCTCCACTCCCATTTTATTTGTTAGTAGAGCAGTGCTGCCTATTTCATTCCTAATGTCAAAAATTTGGAGGATTTTAACACTATCATGAAAATTCTAGATTTTGAGCTGTTCAACTTTAAGCTAAAGATATATACCTGGTAATATTTGTTCAGGGAAAAATGGAAAATACTGTGAGCCAGGATCTGATTATCTATAGTTTCAAGCCTGTATTGTTACACTGCATACATTTACCAGAGGGAAATAGACAGAATTTAATTGTGGGCTTAAATATATGGTTTCTTTAATGTGTTTAGGATTCTTTTCTAAATTAATAGAATATAAGTGTTGGATTGGAGAGAAAAATGGAACACCTAACAAGCACGTTGTGACTTCCCACAAACACTACTGACCTTTCCAGTGGATCAGTAAGAGACTCTCTGACTTAGGCTAAAACCTGTGCAAGTCGACATTCCTCCTCCTCCCCACCACAGCTAGGTTGTTGTTTTGCGTTTATGCAGAAGACTGTATTCTTCTCTTGAAGAATTTATTAGAAATAATAATTATTCCTATTTATGACAGTGAATGAGAGAAGGATATGGCCTTTGGCAGGATCTTTTTTCAGCTGCAGTACATATTCAGCAACTATGTTAGAAAATGCCTTTAATCTTCAACTTTGCTGATAACATGACATTTGTTTCTATTGCAGGTTAAGCAATTTGTATTTATTTTACAGAGCATAAGTATAATGATACTGAATCAATGGACATAGAATTATGAGGAACTTCTTTTCAGTTCCTTCCAAACTGAATAGGTCTGACTCTGAATTCATTGATGGTTTAACATGCAACCTCTGTAAATGAACAAATACATATTTTTATGTAAAAATACGGTCTGCTTTGTGAACATTCATGATCAAAGGCTCTAAAATTTTATGTCCATCTTTGTGGCTTAATGCTGATGTATTGTGCAGTTTGCTTCTAATGAAGCATTTTAAAAGTTGCAGCGGAAAGTATCAGAAGAGTCTTCTGATCTTTTTCAGAATTAGTAAAAGTGTGCTTTTGGGAAATAATTGTAGCTCAGGCATCATAGTTTTCTATATGTGTTAAATGTAGATGCATCTCCCTTGTCTGAGGGACCCAGAGCACAGGGAGGTATACATGAGGAAATCCTTTCTATCTTTAATTATACAGAATTTTACTTATGCAAATGTTCTGAAAAAATCTGTCCTACTCATTAAAACAGTCACAGATACTCACATGAGTTAGAATGTAATTAATAATCTACTTTATTTGGGAACATTCATTTAAAAACAGATTTCTTTCTCCCAAAGAACCTAGAGCTTCTATTAAACTGGAATAAACTTATTATGCTTAATACTCCATCTGGTCATTTCCTTTTGCTCTTCCATCTGTCTCTCTGAGATAAATTTTCTTTTACAAGCTTTTATTTAACTTAAAAGTCTTTTTGGGGGGAGGCGGGAGGGGGGCACATCTTTTTGTGTTGTGTTCGTACAGAACAATAGTGTAATGAGTAGCACAATGGGATCTTGGTCTATGATAGCTATTCTATACCATAAATTAAACACAAATGAAAAAATAAAACAAAACAAACAAACAAACAAAACACTACCACAAACATAAAAAAAACCCACCACTACTATTGAAAAAATCAGCATTAAAAGTAGTCTTTCCTTTTCAAAGCCTTAGTTACCTATTCCTAGATGGTACAGAATAAGCCAGCTTTTCAGTGATATGAAATTGGACCAAAGTTTCCTAATCAGCCTCCTTCCAGACCACTTCTCCATGTTCATTCATCAGATCTCAAGCCTCCAAAATGTAGTGTGATGAGAATAAAATAAATTACTTAGTCCCCCAAAAATCCTTTAGAAGTAGTTTTGGCCCAGCCATGTGAAAAGACAAAGTATTCGTAATGAAGTGACAGATAATTTACAGGCTTCTGCTGCAGGTTAAGAGTGAAAGCTCATGAAAATATGTTCTAATTAACAAACCTAAAGGATTAAAAGAAGCAGCAGCACATGCTTAGAGAGATTCTGCTGTACCACAGAATTGTCAAACGTGAAACTGATGGTTACAAAAAGATGTATACATTTTGGAGTGAAAATCATTTAAATTCTGGAAATATTCACAAAGGAATGCAGAGTTTGGGTTTTATAACACAGACATAATATTTACTTTTGCATTGTCAGCCATTTCAACATTTACTCTGAACACAACTACCCTTATGGCACCAGTCTCCCTTACACCTCCTGGCCACATACTTGAAGTCATGCTTGACCTGATTATTCAGTGTTGAAGGAAGATTTATAATGCCATTTGTGGTTGGTTTTACTCCTTTGTGGTCAAAACGATTCAGTCTTTTTCCAGTGCCCTCACACACTGCTCACTGCTACATTTTCAGCTAACATGGAAAACGTGGTCTTTGTTCCTGTTAAATAATTTTCAACATTCGTATGTAATAGGTGGGAGTACTCTTGATAAGTAATAAAAGGAATAGCAGAAATGTGGGCTATTCTAATGGGCTATTTTTCACTCCTTAAAATAGGGGATTTTATGCTGCTAAAATTCCGTTACCTATTCTGGAAATATAAGTTGAAAGTATCTAGGAAGATAAGATAATTGTATGAATAGGTATAAAAATCTTTTCACTCTTCTGCTGTTCTTAGTTTATAAATGTTCCTCTAATGATTGACTGGTAACGTAAATGGTGCAATAATGACCACTGATTATACACATGTTGTTTCTGTTACAATTTTTACATTAAATCAATCTCTCAGTAGCATAAAAAAAGTAAAGAGTATTTATATAGAACTTCTATGTAGATTCAATTATAATTAGAAGATGAAAAAAGACAAGTCTTATATTAATGTTATAACTGCATTTAAATTCATACCATAACAACAAAAGATTATAAAAGATAGTTTAAATAACTGAAATTTTATAAGGCAAGGTTATCATTAAGGGAAAGATAACTCAAAATAAATAAATAAATGAAATGACATAAACTCCCCGAGATAACCTGTAGAGAGAAAAGGATAGAAAAAGACTTGGATTGTAAAAAGTCAGAGTTTTATTAAAGTCAATACTGAAAATTCTTTTTAATTTGGCCAAGGTGTAAGAATCATAGAATCATTATAGTTGGAAAAGATCTTCAAATTTGAGTCCAACCAAAGGTCTCTCAACTCCATATCTACTAAACCATATTCCTAAGTGTCTCATCTGCACGTTTCTTGAACACTGCCAGGGATGATGACTCCACCACTTCTCTGGGTAGCCTGTTCCGATGCTCCAATACTCTTTCCATGTAGAAAATTTTCCTAATGTCTAACCTGAACCTTTCCAGGCATGACTTGAGGCCACTTACTCAAATTGTAGGAGTTTTAGGTTAGCTGCATTGTCTTATCTTCTTACTGATATACCTTAACAAAACTTTGATTGACAAAACTGTTGAACCTAAAACTTTTGAAAATAAGATCATCTCTTTTATTTAGAAACCTCGGTAAAGCCTATCAACCTCTATAGCTGGCAAGCAATTTCAAAAGTCTGGGCTTACAAGTTTTGTTCATGTGGTAGTCTTTGGGACTTACAGACATCTACAGAAATATTCAAATTTATTAATAAATCCAAATGTTCCAATAGTCGCATATATTCACAAAATATACCTGTTGTAATTTATGAATCCCAGAATCACAGAAAGGTTGAGATTGGCAGAGACTTGGAGATCATCTAGTCCAAATCTAGAGCATGTTGCCCAGGATCATGTCCAGATGACTTGAATATTGCCAGACAAAGAGACTCCACAAACTCTCTGGGCAATCTGTGTTTGACCTCACAGTCAAGAAGCTTTTGTTTGTTTGTTTTTCATATTTAGATGGAACTGTCTGTTTCAGTTTGTGCAGTTACCTGTCAGTCTATCTCTGAGCACCACTGAGAAGAGTCTGGGCTCATCCTCTCTATGCTTTCCCTCCAGATGCTTATACACATGGATAAGATCTTCCTAAGTCTTCTCCATGCTGATCAGGCTTTCCTGAATAGACTTTTTTTTTTGTCAGTCATTTCTCATCTGAGATATACATCAGTCCTTTATGAAATTACCTTTTAAGACACTGGGAATATAATATTTCAACCTGCAAATTGACGATGTTAATATAGTTTTGAACTGCACTTTATTCGATCACTTTTGGCCCATGATGTTTTTAAGACAGGCACTGTGCAGTTCCATTTCCATGAAGTGACTGAGACATACTTCTGTGCAGATGAAGGACTGAAGCTTTCATAAGAATTTCAGGAGGTAATAGTTTATTATTTTACAATCTGAACTCTTCACTTTTGTATTCAATTTAAACTGAATGCAGGAAAATGTGCTAGGACTCAAGATTTATCTTGTCTAATTCTCATTGCTTGCATTGAAATAACAACTTAATGATTTAGACTCCTGTTGCTAAGGTGTCTTTATGGTTTCAGAACTGCTTCATCCAGCTGTTACAACACTATAACTATAGCAGTGCACAGAACTTCACAGAGGGGATGAATGGTTTTCTACCTGAGTCAAAAAGAGAAACCCTCATGCTGAAAGCAGAAAGGGCAGTCAACCCTGACTTGTTTTTATTAGATCTCTTCTCAGATTGAATTGCAACAAACTAGAAATATCTGATGTCCTTTCTTAGGTGAAGAAACAGACATACATTAGCTACTACCAGCATAGAGACTAAATAAAGGCCCCTGGGTTCTTTAAAGGAAGCATTCACAAAGTTGAACTTGGAACTAGCCTATCTTGTTTAACATTTTGTGTAAACAATTTTAATCAATGTGTTTGTGTAAACAACTTTGATCAATAAAGAGCAGGAGTCTAATTTGGAGAAATTTTCTTTATGACTAATTTTTTGATAACAAAAAGTTTGATGGTACATTTAATGTAGCTGTTAATGGGGAAAGACAGATGCCTTCACAGGTTTACTTGACAGATAATAAGGAAGTTGTCTAAACTGGATGACCTGAATTGCCCCAAGGTTATTATGAGTAAATTGCTCTCTCAGAATGAAGCAAGCCTGTGGAAATCACTGTGTTTGACAACTACAGAGTCAGCTGAAGCAACCAACCTATTCTGTCTTTCTCTCTTTTAAATGATAAAAATAAGCTGGTCTGAAGCTTGTCTTTAGCTAGCCAGGTTGTCTTCTGGAAGATACTGTCTCTACTGAGCAAAACTGACCCTAGCCTCACTAGGCTAAATTTATAAATACATGTCTGAGGTTCTTTCTGCTGGTTTCAGAGGTTTTGGGACAGCCTGTAGTGTAGTGCAGGCATATAATTCAAATCTCTCTCTCTCTTTTTTTTTTTTTTTCTTTTTTCATTCATTAAAAAGTTCCAGTTTTCAGTAACTATCTAGAACCTCATCTGGGTAACTTGTAANATATTAATGTATCTAGTAGCTAGCCGAGGTAGCAGTATCTTTTTTCTGATTCTTGTCTCATTCTGTGGTTTCTTAATTGTAGATGTCAGGAGAAAGGTGTAAAGGCCACTCCTCTGCTTTTATGAACAGAGATGCTGATGTTGCTTCAAGAATCTGGTCCTTTCATTGTGGGCCCTTGTGGCATGCAAGAACCTAGAGGATAAACCTGCAGAGTGCATTCGATAGTTGTCTAAAATACTGTTTTTCAGACATGAATGTAAGAAAGGAAGTTGGAAATCATGCACATAAAGAGTATATGTTACGTTTCTGCACATGTATGCATTAGAAGAACCCCAAAGATATTGGAATGAAAAGTAAATGAATAAGGAAGTTGTGGTTCAGTTGTAAATGTTAATGCGTTTGAGGGACGCAAGGAGAAGGTCTGTTGTTATCCCCACTGGCTTGTTCTTTCCTTGTTTGTGTATCAGTTTGCCCTCTTTTTGAACATTGTATATGGTTTCACGGTGAATAGTTCACAAATCTTAAAATGTAGCCTTCTTGTCAGTGACACTGATCATAGTGCAAAGGCCTTTTAAAAATTTCCTACAGATCAAATCCCTCTTTTTTTTTTTTTTTTTTTTTTTTTTTTTTTTTTTTCATTCATTAAAAAGTTCCAGTTTTCAGTAACTATCTAGAACCTCATCTGGGTAACTTGTAAGTGATATTAAAAGTCAAAGCCATAACAAGACAGGAATAATTGACCATTCAAAGAAATTTCAAAAAGTTCAGCTGTTGTACAGCCTTGCCTCATCATACTGGTATACTGCAATTAGGAGTAAGGCTCAATTTAAAAATAGGACAACAATAAATATTTGTAACTCTCTTAGAAAAGGGAAAAATCACCATTAATTCCTTTGATATTTAACATTTGATTGTTAGTGAAGGTGAATGAACTCAATATTATGCATGCTGTGCGTTGAACAATTATGAATCACAATTAAATATCTTAGAGACGTGTAGAAATGCAAATAGAGGATGGAAGACACACTGCCATCTAGTGATGGCAAATAAATGTAACCAGAATATAAGCCAACAAAACTCTTGGTGTTACAATAAAATAAACACCAATTCTCAAAGAAGAGCTAAGGTATTGAAGCTCAACAGACCTTTAAACTGGGATACTTATTTTTCAATCCATTTAAAAAATAATGCTACCAATGATATTGTGCTTTGAGTATGAAATAGGCCTACTTATAAAAAGATAAATATATAGCTCTAAGAAAGTGAAATATTTTCATAGTAAAAATGTATCACTGAACATAATTATACTTATGTTTTCTACAATAAAATCAGGCAAAAATAAAAGAAAATTAATCAGGCTAAATTAATATCAATTAAATATAATTGCTTCACTGCTGGCTCTGAACTCCAACATCTGCGCTGCTCTGCTTTGTTGCTGTTACATTATTCCACAAAAACAACAGTGAAACATTTATCAGGATACACATGAGGGTTGGAAACCACTTCAGGGTACACTTTTGTCTGATATGCTATAAAAAGAAAGCCTGAACCAGCTGGTAACCACAGATGACTTTCCTCCTCGCAGGAAGAAATTTTCAGGAATCTCAGATGATGCAATGTAGAACTGATAAGTGTTTCCTATTTAAAGACAGTCCCTGCAACTGATGTATTTATCTACAGTGCAGTTAAAATTCAAAAAAAATCTTTTATGATTCTAAGAACACTCTTTAATGAATTCAGCTTGATAGAAAAGTTCATTGGAAATGTATCACATCACTTGAAAATCTATTCTATGAAGGTAGAATGCACTAGGGAAAGGGTTGAATAGAATTTTAGAATTTTGTAATGGAAATAATTTAAGTATAAAATTAATGGGGGGAAAGAAAGGCTTTCTAGAACAAGAGGAAATATGATACATTAAGGTAGTTTTAGATAATATTCCTGCATAATAGGGAAAGATGAACCAAAATAAAGTAAGGTACAAGGAACGAGGGAATAAATATTGATATTGCAGCAGCAATTGACTTGATATCGTAATCTCTTGTCAAGCTGCACAGTGTCTCTCACTTTTGCATTGACATACAGCAGTTCCAAATGTCATCTTAATTATACTGGCAGAGCACAGTGTCCTTAGGGAAATGTGAAGTGGAAACAAACAAACAGAGCCTTCCCATGCTGTGGGAATGATGCTTGCACTCCCATTTTAGTACCTGGGAATATCGTGTTCCATTTGGGTCTGAAAGATGGGCCTTCATTTACATATTTGGCAGGTTTTGCCTTAATTATACACTGTAGATAATTCCTTTTGTGCTGATTGTGTTTCCCTAAAAAAAGTTTAACTGCTATTTTTTTCAAATTGGTCTGTGATCTAGACAGAATAATTTATGTGCTGTTAAGGTTCAGATGAATTACTAAGACTAAAAATACGCTTTATTCTAACTCTCAGAATTATATTCCTCTTATTCATTATAGATAGATATTTAGTCTTCTGTTGTCTTAAGACCAATGTTTAGATGCATTTTTTCTCACAGGACCCTTGTGAAGAGGAGAAAGTATGGTCATCTCTTTTAAATAGGTGAAGAATGGAAGAACGGAAGGAAAAACGTCAGATTCCCAAAAACCTAGCCATTGTGATTTTGATGAACAAGATCAAAATTCAACCCAGTTTTTCTTTGAATGACAGAAGACATATACAGAGATATTTTCCTTGCAGAGGTCATATAGAGCAATGACATTAAACTATGCTACATTTTATTTTTAGGAAAAAAAAAACGTAATAAGATAAAGAGATATATACCAGTATTATTAATAGCAATGATGGTAGTAGTAGTAGTAGTAATAGTAGTAATAACAGTAGCAGTAATAGCAGATGTTTATGCCTTCACATATATCCTGGAATGGCTTCTTCTAGATTAAGAAACAGTTTCATTGCCATAGCACGGTCCATAGGTCAGAAATCTTCTGCAGGCAAGGACAGTGGAGGTGACCAGCGCTTTCTTTTCTAAATTCTTACAGAGTGAGTTTCCAGACTTGGAACTTACACCTTTTTTTTTTTTTTTTTTTTAATATATATTGATATGTGTGTGTGCATTTATATTTATACTTTCAGAGATCACAGAAGCTACCACCTTCTTTCTATCCCTGCAAGCAGGACACTCTTTTGGTTGCAGGGGCAGCTTGCCCACAGCAGAGTACCTTCTATAGCGCATCATGTTTTGTATAGTTACTCACATTCAATTTCTTCAAGAAGCTTTCAGCGGGCTGAATCACATAAAGGAAGACTGTTTTCAGAAACGAGACAAGATGGTTACCTCAAAAAGTGCTAGCTCTATACACCAACATTTTTTTCCATAGTGAAAAAGGTTGAGAATAAAAGAGGGTTTAGGCAGAGGCCAGGGGATGCATGTTGTCCCTTTTTCACAGAAATTGCATAAGATGGTTTGGATCAACAATATTTTTCCTACATAGACTCCTCAATACTAAGAAATACATGGTTGCAGTAGATCCATAGGTGTGCAGACCAGGGCTTTCCAAATTTATTGTTTTTATGGGCTATATTTCTCCCTAATGTGTTGCAGCCTTCCTCTCCTCTGAGAGTTTATCAGAAGCAGGGCACCATGCAAAGAATTTTTAATTTGCTTTGACTTCTCTGACATATCCTCAAAGCCAAGTTTGTATTTTTCTATTCTGCTGCTTTTCTTGCATTTTCCTGTTTGGTGTTCACTGAATAATCAGAGCTAGGAGATAAGGTATAGAATTTAAAACATTTTTATTGCTAAACTGATAAATGCCTTCTGTGCTGAAAAAAAAATTAGCCAACACCCCCCCATCCCAGAAAAAAATATATATGAAAAATTAGTGGTTTAGAAGCTATCAATTAAGTGTGTTTCAAATTCTTATTAACTTTAGTCCAGGTAAGAACCTTTTGCATAGGCCTAAGAATAATAGTGGAACAATGTTCAATTAGAATAATAATATTATTGAAATTAACTAACTCTGTCTGAAATTCACTGATAATAGACTAAAGACAAGGGTGTATAATGGCTTGGTGTGAGGTGCCACTGCGGTTTGAGGGGGCCCTCACAGATCTCACCCTCACCCAGCCGCCCTCTCTGTGTGTTTTGGCCCAGGGGCTGCATTCTATAACTCTGTATTCAATTCTATAATTCTACAATCTAGTGGCCGCATGCTGCTACTTTGTCCTTGCCACAACTATGAAGCAATGGAAGTAAAATGCAGATAAATGAAACATACTGGAAAACTCAAAATGTTTTCATAACACAGTTAATGAATTTCATGTAAAGTATCACTTAGTGGGTAAATGCTGGCTTAAAATTTATCTTAAACTTGCCATCTATTTACTTCTTTTTAAAAGGACTACTAGTACTTTATTAAAGTCGAGGACAGGAAATAAGAGTGTTTGAGGAAAAGTTTAAGCAAGGCAATCACTTTTCAAAAGTATGTCTATGCTGGCGCTACCCTCACCACTGCAGCCAGTACAGTAGTTGAAGCATCCAGGAAAATTAGCAGCAGCCTTTCCCTCTGTGCAAATCCAGCATTGTCTTGGAAAGACATCTCTAGTAGGAGTAAGGTAAGATAAAGCCATAGATCAGCTGATTTGCAGTGGTTAAAAGAATGCTAATAAAAAAAAAAAAAAAAAAGCAGCATCTGTAGCTAGGCTGGCAAGAGAGGTGATTTGCAGAGTTTCCAGAAATGCTTAATGAGGGGGACGGCACTCCTGCAGAGCAGTGGTTTTATAGCCTCACTGAGTAGCAGTGATGCAGAGTGAGAAACATTTCAACTGAAAATGAAATGTGAGGCTTTGCAAAATTTAAATATATATTAGCTCCTATCAGCTGCCTCTACAGCAGCCCTCACTCTTGCTCCTTACTCCCACTTTCTTTTAAATGGAATTGCAAACCCTACTGTGGGCGGACAAGTGAGATTTGCTGGGAAGTACACAGCTGCTTGGCTTCTCTGAACCAAGGCAGGTCTTGTAAGAGAGAAAGTCACTAGACCTTTATTCTCAACAAGTTTGCTAAATGCTTTTTATCAACTTATTGCTCCTTTAATGTCTAAATGATAGGTAATATCTTATAGGAGGTATGCAATTAGCCTAATCTGCATATTTAATATTCACACAGTGACGCCCCTCCAGATCTAGTGATTTAAAATAATGGTTCCATTTATAACAGAGAAAAGATATTTAAATAAAATATAGTTGTCATTTATTCCATAGTTAATTTTAAGCACATGTTGAAAAGAATGCTTTGGGAAGCCTGAAAAAAATATGTAGCAAATGAATGGGAAATTAATCAAAACTCTTACTCTTTGTGACTGTGTATCTGGGTCAAAAGTACAATGGGGCTATGACTGAATTCCATATTACCACAGTAAATTCAGGTTTCCCACCCTCATATCTACTGACTCCTGAAAATAATATCGGTGTAGATAATTATAGCAGTACATTCTGCATTCAGTTGACTTTAACTATTCCTTCTACCATGTGATAGAGGGGTAATCTTCCCATTCTCTTTCCTGTCGGAAGACTGGGAACTAAAACAAGGGGCAGTCTCTGCCTGATATCACAGCTATTTGACAATAACAATTGTTCTCAGTAGATACAAAACTGATATTAATTTTAGCCCATTTCAAACTGAAGTCAACTGGATTAGTTACTCAAGTAGAGTCAATGAGAGTGGAGGTAGCCCCTGTGTAAACAAACTGAATAAAGTTTTGTCTTAAATGTGCTGCTGTGTGACTAATTTTACTCTTACTGAGTAAATAGCCCTGAGGTTCTTTTGCTTTTGATAAATGCATCTTTACTTACGAGTCACCACCTTTCATCGTAAATGCCTACAACTTCATGTATGTAGGACAAAGCATAAGAAGAAATCCTTTACAAAAATTTGTGAGTTGCAGAAATTATATGCTACTTCACCAAGTATATTATGATTCTTTCAGCCATATGCACTCTGAGAAAGAAGAGCTTTTCAAAATTCAGATTGTCTTTTATAAGGTCCACATAAACAGAAGGCAGACTTTTCCTAGACAGAATCATAAATAAAACTGTCTTGTTTTGGTCTGAAATCTCCAAGTGTGAAAAAATGAGTTAAATTTAAAAAAAAGTTTCTTGGCAAGTATAATGCATTTTTGCTTCCCTTGTCTGTGACTCCTGAAAAGTCAGAAAATGCCTGACGAATTCAGGATGGGGAGAAGAAAAGCTTCAGGGATGATGTTCCAGGGAGACAAACTGTCACAAATGAAAGAAGAGTAGCCGGGAACGTTTTACTACAGCATCCCAATAGCAGCTTTCTAACATAATGACCAGAGCACTTGGCCTGAGAAACTGTTTTTTTCACCTGACTTAAACAATTCTCCCACTTCTTCCAAAAGCTTCCTGCAGCCCAAGCCAGTTGTGGTAGGAGAGGACCAAGTCTTCCTATGCTACCTTGAGTTGCATCTTGCTGTTCCTGTTTGGAGGATGCCTAGGACACTCAGCTCTACGCTGCTCAGCCTGGAGAGGGCCGAGCTGTGCATGTGCTCAGTACTATGTGCGCAAGGATCTTATGGTTTAAAAAAGCAAGACATGTAGAGACTTAGGTGACAGCTAAGTAACACTCATAGTTTTGGACCTAAGTTTTTGAATTACACTGAGATACCTCTTTTAAAAGCCTTAATAGCATGCTGTCTATAATAACTGAAATATTACTGGGACTAATGAAGCTAAATTGAGAAAGAGAAATGTCTTTTCCATAATGTATTCAAAGTAAATATTCCGTTCTCCCAACCTGCCAACGGTTGCTAAGAGCTGACAATAGTATTTTTGTGAAAACTGTAATTGCTTTTTCTTTTAAACTATTCCATTATTCTTTTTTCAGAAATAAAATGTTAACCATTAGCAATGTCA
The DNA here is from genome assembly GCA_013398735.1 of Nothocercus julius. Lineage (NCBI taxonomy): Eukaryota > Metazoa > Chordata > Aves > Tinamiformes > Tinamidae > Nothocercus > Nothocercus julius. Next base: position 759,933 of record VZSV01000237.1, on the reverse strand, counting down.
TAGAATCAAAACACTACAAAGCAAAATAAAGCCCAAAATATTCATAAACTGAGTAAAGGTAGCGAAGGGAGATTTCAGAAACAACAGGGAGATGAAAATGATATAAAGGTAAAAGTAGAAAAACACTTTTTTTTTTTAAATAAATGTCTGTTCTCTCACTTGTTACACAGACTCCTTAATCAAGTGTAGATTTATGTCTTAAAAAAAGTTCTATTCATTTTTTTATGATAAATACAATCCTTTGAAAATGTTTCATGAATTTCTATTCATCATTTGAACACATGAAAGTATCCAGGAGTTTTAGTAACCTGGATTTGGTATAGAAGTCTTAAAAATAGCATTAAAAAGACAGCTTTTTTTATATTAAAACTGAAATAAAAATACTTATATGCTGGCATAAACTTTATCAGATTTTCAGATATAAATCTAGTCTTTACAGACAGAATTTTTATATGTCAGGCCATTAACTCACATGTGATAAACTAGCTGTTAAGGAAAAGAATTATATCTTTTCTGATCATATGACTTATCACAGGAGAATCCTATTCTAACTGGGTTTTAGACGTGAGATTATATGCAATATGTTAGGAAATGAAGAGAATTTATACAGATAGATATAGGTGTACATACACACACAAATATACATAATATTTTTTTCTCCATGTAATAGATATAATAGGGAATGTGTGATTATACTATACTATTATATTACATTATATTATTATCCCTTTCTATTTTTTTGTGTGTAAATCAGAATTTTTCAAAATATAGATACAGTTATAGTCTGTTGTGAACATGCTCCCCAACTCTTTGAAATACTGTTTCCTTTATTATATACAAAGAACTTACTTACTTGTTCTTTAATTACCTTTAGAAAATATGTGCTTGGAGGGACTACATTTTGGTCCTCTGTGCCCCTCTTCTTTCTCTCCACTACCATTTCCCTGCTGTCTGTTTCCTACTTCTTCCATTTCTCACTGCATAATCTTTCTTTTTTTTTTTGGTCCTCCTTTTATCTTGTACATTTTTCTTGTTATTTGTTTTGTTTTTCTCATAAAATCAGATCCTGGATGTCTCACTGTATTCTCTCCTGAATCTTTGGAAATTCCTCCATTGGTGACATCCGCCAGTCAGGTCTTGCTTCTGTCTCTGATCTCTGAACACAGTTTTCTTTCCATTCCTTCTCTCTCTACGCATACACATACACATACACATATATATATGACCAATAAGTGCATATTACCAGCAAATTTAAGTAACACTCTTTATTGTATACATTATTAATATGATGAAAAGTGGTATTGAGTTTTCTTTTCTAAATCTATACAGAAATTTTCTTGCCAAGTATCAATTTTCTGCCCATTTACAATTTTCTCTCCCACTGACTAGATATATTTAAATCTTCATTAGAAAGCTATTTTAAATAATATCTGTTTTTTCTTCTTCATGTTTAAAAATTCTAAATGTTTGAAATTACAACCTGTTCTTAAATTTGTGTAAAGCAGAGAGGGAAGTGGACTAGAATAATTAAAAATCAAATGTTGTCCTGGTAATTATGAGGAAAAAAAAATAGTTTCAATATTTCCACTTTTATTTTATGTACTTTCTTTTAAAAATATGAGATGATTTCCAATGAAAAAAATCATTTTAATTTAGAAAATGTTGAAATTTGGAATTTTGGCAGGTCAGAAATATTCTTGCAAATAGATATTTGCAAGATATTTGCAAATAGAGATAAAATATCTCTTTCCCACACATAGTTAAAGCTTGGGCAAAATAATGCTGTTAAATAAAACAAACAAACAAACAAATGTTTTAATCAGACATTCTCAGTCAATTCCATCTACCTCTCCCTAGTATCAAAATGGAAAAGTAACAGATGTCCCTTTTTAGACTGGTAGTAGAGCTAATATTTGTTTATTGATCGTTATTATAAAAAATATTCCTGCTAATTTATAAATTGTTACTGAAATTTGTGAGAATATATATTGCTGCATGCATAATCTCCATAGAGTTTTGAAATTCACAAGTTCTAGTTTCAGTGGAAAATTTTGTATCCCATCAAGAGAGCTTCCAAGATATGGGAACAGCTCACTCTGTGATTGCAAGAAGAAAGTATTGTTGTGATACCTCATCTGTCAGTCCATGTGGACGTTGAACAACAGTCTACTTAGTTCTGTAATGCTTTACTGTCTCAGTTTGGTGGATGTGCTATTCTCTAACTTATTTTTTTAAAAGACTTTTGTAAAATAAAAAGGCAAAAGCAAAAAAGCTAAATAAATATTCCTATCTATAAATATATAATTTATTGCAACCATTTATTGATGGTACATTCCATTATAAGTAAAATAAGTCATAACTGCAAAGCATAAGTTGTCTTCTGCCTGTGATGCATTTTCTTAGAGGGAAATTGAGATTTTCAGAATAACTCCTGCTCAATCAAAGAACAGGCATAATGTCACAATACATATGGAAACACAGACTATGATTAGACTGACATTTCTAAAGCCTTTCCAAATGCTCCCAGTCTATCTATGAATATTTTCTTTTGTTTCTGTCTAGTGAACATTTGAAACAAAAACAAAAACAAAAACCTTTCATTTCAGTATTTTCTTGTCTAATTCCTTTCCTCCCTCAATCCCCTCTAGCTAACTTGGGGGACTTCTGAATTCTTGGTAGTCAGCATTTGAAATTTGGTCTCTGAGGAATTTTGTTGTATAAGTACAAAATGTGTAAAATAAAAGGTGCAGAAAATGTAGTGGATCATGCTGTATAACAAAACTTCTCTGCTCTAGAAACAAGAATACTGAATAAAGAAATGTTATGCAGTACCTGGAAAGAGCAAATATTTCAGTAGATCCTTTGAAAGAAGAGGAAGGATTGAATCTTATATGTTAGAGGAAAAACAAGGATAATTGGAATGTTTGCTGTAAAAAGCCACATTGCCCAGCAGAGAAGAGGTGAGGTAAGAGGACTGGGACTCAGCCTCCCTCAGCCCACCAGTACATCTCTCCTCCATTTGGAGATAGTGAGCTAGAAAGAGATTCAGCCCTTAGGTGAGCAGGTAGAAGCTGTGCTTCAGACTGCTCAGAAATGCATGCTGTTCTTTATTTTGCACAGAGGAAATAGGACTGAAGTTCCATTGCTCATAGTGTTGCCTGATATCCCTGCAAATCTGCAAATGAGTCTGTCTCCCATCGAACAATCAGAGATATAACATAGTAGTGTATGTTAGTTTTCTTTTTTTTACTGAAGATCTGATATTGCAACACTGCAAGACGGTGAGACTTAGTTTCATCAGAAGAAAAAGTCCTGAGTCACGTGAGCATTCTGAGATATATATAGTCAGATAAAATGCAGCCTCATTCCTGCTGTCTTGCTATAAGCTCTTTGACAAGCCTGACAAACCTGAAATAGAAAATAGGAGAAGAGCGGAAAGGAATCATAGAATCATAAAATGCTTAAGGTTGGAAGGAATCTCTAGAGATCATCTAGTCCAAC
>VZSV01000237.1:738940-755937 GCA_013398735.1 Nothocercus julius | reverse complement strand
CCTACTGGAGATCCCCAGGATCCCATTGGCCTTCTTGGCCATGAGAATGAATGACACAGGGAATGAAAGACGCAGGTTTCAAAGAGAAAGATGATTTCTCGGAGAGGTTACAAATGCCTTCGGTTGTATTTTTGGTTTTGTGTGTTTCTAAATTGTGATGTAGATCATTTCTATGGTGAATCTCCTATCCTATATTCTTACAGAGAAACAAATATAATTTCAGAAAATGTGGCTACCTTTTCACCTAACCACTGTCTGTGGCATGATTACAAGGGGTTGCAATCCCCATGAAATCTTTAATTAAACTGGAATGTATTAAAAGCACAAGGGTGGGGAGATCCCACACATCACTGTTAAATACTTTTGTTAGTCTCCGAATACGATTATGTGTTTAATTCTTTCTTACCTGTGTTAAGTAGATTATAATAGGAAGCACCATTAGAAGTAATCACTGAACTTCACCATAAGCATCTCTTTGCATTGTGTTTGAGAGTGCAAGAGCCCGCAAAGCAATGACAAGAGGCTCCCTGTTCTTCCACCAATTCAACAAATTAGCACTTCTAGCTCTGACAGAAGGATTCCACATGACTGGGATCTCTTGGAGATGGCTAGCATGCTTGAAACTATAATTCATTCATATGTCACCAGTATCTTGGAATACTGTCTCACTGGTATTTAACTTACTGTTATAAGCCATAACAATTAAAAAGCTTTACATTGCAGTATATCTTTTTATTAATATTTTAAATAAAAAAAAAAGTGTATTTTTAAAAGGTCTATGAAGGGAAGAAAGAACTAAATGTTTTCCTTGGCAATTATTCCATTTCAAACAATAACATTTAGCCTTAAAAGTACTATAAAGGTGTTAAGTTCTACCTCTGTAACTCTGCAGAGGAAATACAGCTGTTGGAGGTCCAGACTTAAAGGCTATTTATGGCAAACAAATCTAACAGTTTGCTGCTATCAAAATGGGGAGGTCATGCCCTCCTTTTTTATCTATTCTCTCTTCTGGTCTTAGACTGCATGTATTTATTTTGCTAGAGCTTTTAAGTAAGCTAGTTCAGTTTACATGGACAGAGGAAAACTAAACCAGACAAAATGTGGGCACTTTTCGGTCTGATTAAAATTGAACTATCTCTTCACCAGAAGGGTATTGCTAGGACTTCAAAACTGAGGCAATGAGAGGAAGTGAGGTGACAAACAGTGAGCTATTAGTTTGGTTCTGTTGCTCACACAAGCAGGTGTGACAAATAGCCTATCAAAGCCTGTATTATTCCACCTAACTTTAGGGGATTAAAATCATGTAATTAGGTGAAATTAATGTGAGTGTGAAAAGTTCTAAAACCTGCCTTGCCCTGGACCTAAATAGCTAATTCTGAGAAGTAGAAACAAGTTTCTCCCTCTTCAGGAATTTTGTCCTGCTTATGCCATTTGTATCAAAAATGGAAAAGTATCAATCACTTTGGCAATATACGTCCTGAAGAGGACTTTCCCATCCGACTCAGCTAAGGAGTTTTCTGAGGTGAGGAAGCTCTCATTCATTTCATCTGAAGTTTTAATTATGTGGCCAAATGAGCTGAGTAGAAGAGTTTATGCATGGCTGTTGGTTCTCAATATTTATTCATTTTTTTCTCAGTATTTATTCATTATGTTATTTCAGTTGTTTCCAAGATTTGGCTGAAGATAAGTGGAAAGTCCAAACTTTGGCTTAAAAAATGTAAACACATAATATAGGAACAAAATTGGTAGATCTGGAAATGTTTGATAAAATTCAAAAAGAAGATAAGAAATAACGAGAGCAAACAGAGAGGTTCTAATAAGAAATGTTCCTTATAGTAAGTTGGTAGCAGGCACAATATGTTATCTGGTTGGAGGGTAAAAAAAAAAGAGAAAAGACACCTAATATTTTCTAAACTTCACTAAATAAACATTCTTGGGAAAAAAAAATCTCTTCATATGTTTCCTTTGAAGGTTTTAAGCAGCATTGTGATTGGATTAAATTCAATAGTTACAGGTGGAAAGTCTGAGATATCCAAGAGTGAGAAATGAACTATCATTTGTATTTTTTTTGCTACTTGTAAGAAAATAAATTCTTGTATCGAGGCAGCATTTGAATGAAAGTTAACTATGTTCTTTTGCAGCAAATGATGCAGCTGAAGAAAATGAGACAAGCTTCCAAGGCTTTCAGCCCTCCTTCAGCTTTTGTATTCTTAGCACCTTTTATAGAACAGCCCTAAACACATTCACAGAGCTGAGTGGCCTTAAACACATGAATATTAGTGTACGGTGCTGTTCTTTGCATTCATAAGCATTTGCCAGACTTAAGCTCAATATGACAAGGGTCCGATTTTTTTTCCAGATCCTGTCAGCTTCAATTTAAAATCAGTAAAAATAATAGTCAGTATTTTTCGTGCTCTATGGTAGCCAAAATGTGTCTATCAAACATCTACAGTATCTTTTAAGTTTGAAGTCTTATAAAAGAATCCCTGCACTCTCGGTGGCCTAACTAGAAGCCTGTTCAAAATGCCTAAAGTTACCCTTAGGGAAATAGGTTAAGATAGTGATTAGTTATCATTCAGTTTTGTTAAATAAATTTTAGGAAAACTTTGCCTTACCAGCTCTGTTTCCATTATCAATTAAACACATACTTCAGCACTGTGTTTTAAATGTCAGCCAAATGGTTTGAAAATTGTATTCAGAAATATTAAAGAGCAGTCACTTAACAAATTACCTGAAAGGTCAGGAAGCATTATTTTTAGTTTCTTTGCACTCCTAGACAGTGCTAAAACCACAGATGGAAATACCATGCAGTCAAAATTCTTTGCAGAAATCAGATATAGGCATGTTACCATCAAGAAACATACAATCAGGACTGGCGATGCTCAGAAGAGAAGCCAGAATCATAAGACAGAAGAACATAACAAATTAATTTCAGATATAGAAGAAATAAGTTGTAACATCTGCACTATCCAATTATCATTGGATATATTGTGTGAAACTATACTGATGCGGAGATCTAGGTAGCTTTTAAATTTATCTCTATACTCACTATGATTTTGACCATGCAAATTAGGAGAGGAATTTAGTGGAGAAGGTGAAAAGGATTTTTGTATTATTATTAAACTAGGAAAATAAAAATTTAGACAGTAAACTTACATTGTTCCCGATCAAATAGTTATGAGAATAGGTTTTCAATCATGAGATTGAAATTAATTTCAATTAGCATGAAATTAATGTCATAAGCATGACACTGAAGGTATCCTCAGCTTTTGAGACTAGGTTTTTATACGACAAGTGCGATATGGTGGAGTCACATGTCAGGAGAACACGTCAGAAATGTAGGAAAGTGTAGAAGAGTCATGCTAAGAAAAATGAAGCACTTGGGACAGCTACAAATACATATGTAATGAGAAGAAAACACCTGAAGAGAGCGGGAGAGGCAAAGCAATGCAGCATCAGTGCAGGCTAATGTTGTCTTGGGTTAGTGGCAGAGGAATCATGCCATGTCTTAGATGCTATCCCTCTCTCTTTTATATTCAGAAATAATGAAAATAAATTAAAAACAGTAGAGTCAACAAGCAATGTTATAGCTGTAGAATGAATAAACATAAGTTGTAATGTAAGTTCCACTGAACTTGTGGAAGTTACCTGAGGTTTTAATTTTGGCCAATGAACAGAAACATGTGGAGTTTCTGTTTCCTCTTACAAATGGAAAATAGAAATCTTAATCAGCTTGACCTCCAAATATGTGTGTCACACAATGGTGTGGAATTGCCATTAGATAGTCTTGAGGAATAGGTTGGAAAACCATGATTTCTACCTTGTACAAATCTACATTCTCTGTGAGGGTTTTGTTAGTAAAAAAAAAAAAAAAAAAAAAGTCTTTTACAAAAAGTGTGTAAATGTTACAAATCTTTAAATAATAATGACAGCAATAACAGTAACATTATTTTATAGTGGATATGTTTAAGTTCATTTAAAAAGATGGAATTTTCTAATTAGATTTTTTAATCCTTTCTTTTTTTCCCTGTATGCTACAGTTTCTCACTCAGTAAGTCATGTAATACCAGTGAAATTGCTTCCTCATCCCACTAACAGTAGTGATACTGAATTCATCCTAGTGTGTCTTAATCAAAATATATACCTAATTTCTTCATGAACTACCAGCTGCTTTTCGTTCATTTATTTCTACCCCTTAAGATGAACAGGCACAGCACAAGTCTTTTCTCCTCTTCTTCCCTTCACACCATGAAGTCTTGGACTCAAAAGTTCACTTTCTCCAAGAAGGTAAAAAAATGCCATTCTTGTTGTCAACTTCCTTTGATCATTATCTTGGTCCAACAATACTGCCAAATTTACTACAGTGAATTGATATTCATAGGGCAGTATACTGACAAATAAAATGAGTTTAATTACCACTTAATAAAGATATCTATTGGAAGCCTTTTTGAATCAAAGAAGAAATACACAAGCTTATAGTTTCAAGGTGAAAATAGATCAAAAATTAAGCATCGTAAGCCAAATAAATCCCTATAATAATTCTAACTCAGTTAGGCTCAGTTCAGCTACAAATATATAGCTCCTAGTGATAGTATTTATCAATGCATTTCCAATGAATACTGTCTAAAGATTTCTAAGAGGTAAATGATTATAGAAGTAGTCTTTCCTTCCAGTTTTCATTGTTTATTTTATGTTTAGCATAAATCAGTCACTCATTCTACATAACAGTAACTAAAATGAAATATATTAGAAATAAGATACCGATCTTTCATGCTGTCTTCACTAATCATGCACCGAGAAAAAGAAGCAGGGTAAGAACTGGCATATCCTATATATAAACAATTCACAAATAAATGTTGTTACTCCCAGTTCTTTTACTTACAATACTTGCCTCCAGCATGTTTCTTCCAGCTTTGCAGTGAAAAATTTCAGAATATTGTTTGAAAGAAATTATGCATAGTTTCCTGTGATACAGTCTGGATTTTTGTATGCTGCATATACTCACAATCTTTATAATTCATGTACAACATGATCTGTCGTTAATCTTACATCAAAAGATAAGAAAGAGATACATTATGAATGCTGGAGGAGTAAGAGGCCTCAGAAGAAAACTGTAATAGATGTGATAACATGCATGCAAAACCATTTGCAAGGCAAAATTTTATAAAATGTAACAGTGATGAAACGGCAAGATAAAAAAAGACAAGTGACATTAATATAGAATGATTAATAAAACACTATTCCATAAGATCATGACAATACTATAAAATTATCACCTGAAAAATCAAATAAATCTTTGAAGTGGGAAAGGAAAGGATATCGGCATGGCATCATTGGATTGGTGAGGTGGACACTCAGTATAGAAAACAATTATCTGTAATAGAAGTATGTTAATTGGTTAATTAGCAGATATTAACCTACCTAGCCTGGAGAACTAGTTTCTAGACAGAGACTGACTTTAAACATTCTAAAGTATGATGAAACAATTTTATTGCATGAGCTATTTTTCTTAAGAGTAGTTTGGGGAAAGAAAAGTTTTCAAATGCCAAAGAAAGAACTTTTCTCTTTATTTAGGCATCTGGCTGAACACTTAACTCTGAAGTATGATTATAAATCCTTTCCTTCCAACAATATTGAGATACTTTCAAGGAAGTACCAGATTCTAAAAATGAACATCTGTTTTTGTTAAATATATGCTGGATAGATAAACAGCAAATGGGAGGATTTTTATCAAAATAGCAAAACCTTTCTTGATTGTCCAGACCAAAGAAGTTCTGAAGCAGACATTTCATAGTCACATTTGGAAATATCAAAAAACAATGACTTATCTGTCATGACATCACATTATGTCACTGAACTGGGACAGTATTCAACATCCAGGACAGATCTGATTCTCCTGGTGGTACTCTTACTAGCTTACTAATTCTTTCTAAGGTAGAGGTTACATAAAATCTATTTTGATTAGGAATCATATTTTAAAAAGCCATAATAATGTCAAGACACTTTTCTAAATTAGGGGACACTTGTGGAAGGACTCATATTCTTTATTAGAGTTAAAATGAAGGTATATTTTAATCACTTCATTATAGCAAATATGAGGAAGGAAAATTTATTAAAAATCTATATTCCTGAAGAAAAGCTTGCTATCCCAAAACACACTAAAAAAATGGGGCTACTTATTATCCATACTATTTTAACAAGCATCTTTTCACATTAGCCGTGCAGGTAGCTATACAGAAACACAGCATACACAGGCTACAGAGTAATTTTCAGAGTTGCAATTCTGTAGTGTTCTCCTTTTGGTAGACACTAGCAATTTCAAAAGTTAAAATGGAATGGATCTTACAATTTTATGGAAAAAAGTGTTATAAAGAGAAATGATGCATGAAGAAGAGTGAACCAATTACTTGGTTATAAACATCCTTTTTTTTTTTTTTAATTTGAATAATTATACCTAATTCTTCATTGCTTTTAATGACAGTGATATCTAAATTATAACGGATAAGTGCATATGGGCCAAATAAAAAACATCAGGAGACAGATCAAGCTTTTTTATTTATTTATTTATTTTTTGTCTGTTTGTTTGTTTGTTTTTATTCTTCCCTTATTTCTAACCTAACCATTTTTGAACACTGAAAGCAAAATAAATGTAGTTATCTCTAGCAGCCTGTTTCAGTGGTTTATGTCTTGCTTGGAAAATTTTCCCGACTTTAATACTGATCCTGAAAGTTTCTGAGAATTTGGAATCTAAACAAAAATCCATTGAACTCAATATCGGAATTATTGGCCATGCACATTCTGTCAAGTGAAAAGAAGATATGAAGATGTAGCAGGCTGAGTTTAGTTTTAGTGTTTACTAAACTAATAAACTATTCATGGTTTAGTATTACAAGTGAACAGCAGAGCCTAGAATCATGACTTTGATAATGCCTTTGATAATGCTACATCTATAACAAAACAAACAAACAAAAAAATGTCAGAAGACAGTGTTTATAAATGCTGCCTCACAGAGCCTGCAGTGATTCAGCTAATGTCTCCTTTTCCTACAAAACAGAGTGGTCCTGCTCAAATTGTCCGTTAGGAAAAGTGTTGGCTGATGCTAGTCATGATCAGATATTTTGTGGCAGAGTGCTTGTTAGCATAAGCCATGTTTCTGACCATGTTAATGTTTCAATGATATGGACAATCATATGCTAGTCCTTGGACTTATCTATTGGTAATTGGTAAACACAATCCAAGTCACTAAATATATTTAGGAACATAGTCTTACCAATTTTTTAATTTGGGCGCGAAAGTTTACAGCTTAGATATTTGGTGAATTCTGTCACTAAGTGAAGACATCCATTATTCTATCCCAGCTATTTAATTTTTTAGGCAGAGTATTGTTAATTTAGCAATAAGTGAATTCATATGCACTAGTTTGGAAAAGAAGGTCCACAGGCACCTTTATGACAGTCAATTGATTAATTTCTCAGATTGTAATGTAATGCCCACAGCAACCTTTATCTATATTAAAAAGCATAAAGTAACAGAAAGACATCAGGTCTGGTATCAATCTAAAAAAAATCTGCTTAGCAAGTTCAGATTCCAAAATATAAGTAGATGAAATTAATTATTTAAATTAAAAGAGAAGTCTTTGACAATTAGAAAGTATCAGATCTTAAAGGAGGTTGATGTGAGTAGTCAGCAGCAAAGATGTAGTCAGCCTCAGAGGACAGACCTTGAGGTTGCTTTGCTCATTGTCATGGTAGTAGTCAATGAACGCTAGCAGATATTTTGCATGTTGTTTGTGGACAATTCTTGACCAAATTCTACAGAAGCATCTGGCAATATTGTGCAGATAAATAAAATAATGATAATAATAAAAACAACAATAAGCTTTAGTTGGCTCAAATGAATAGCTATTCCAGCTATTCACCTGTTGTGCAAATTGAAGACAGATATTACCTCACAGCTAAAAACAATAATAATACACATTTTACAATTTGTCCTATATAGTGGAAACGATGAGGAAGACATTTGAATAGCTAGCTAAACTGTTGCCATAAGATAGAGTGGCAAGATCAACATTTACTTTTTCAGTGACAAGATCATAATTTGATTTTCCCACTTAAGCTATGTTATTATGTCGTGCAGGAGCAATAACAAATAATTATGATAATGAAATAACTGTTTTCTTTCACTCTCTTTTTTGAGCTGTTGCTTTGTTGTGCTGCAAATTTGCAGTAATTTTTCAATGGGTAGCAGCATCAATAGCCAGAAGAGCCTTGGGTATTTGTTTTCATTAAGTAACTATTAGAAACCAAGCATCTATTCTGCCTGTCTCAAGCTAAGACCATAATAAGTATGACATAATATGATTCTTAACTAGCCTATCAACAGTTTGGGGAGGGATGATTTTTCACACAAATGAGTTATAAACATACAAACATTCAGCAAAATTGTTAAAATTAACAGTAAATATTAAGCGTAATATGCATTGATCTTCTGTTAAAATCGATTTAGAAAGCCAACAAAAGGATATGTAGGAATATAATTATAGTCTTCAAAAACATTAAAAACTTGCTTATTTTTTTAATAATGGAAATGGCTCTGTCTAAAGATGGAGGTGAATATCAATCAAAAATAATAAGCCTAAATTAATTCAAAATATTTTTGATATAGAAGAAAATCATAGTTAAGCGCATTACCCAAGCAGACCATGGAATTCACATTAGACATTTTTAAGAATGGATGTAAATATATAATGCTCTCTCTCAAAGCTGACATGGGCATGCCTCCAAGCAGCAATCTGGACCACATAATCTTCTGAAGACACTTTCAGGCCTGTGTTTCTATGATTGGATTGTGCAGCTCCTTGTTTCTTTTTTTTTAAAATGTCAGTTTGTATATAAAATATAAAGATTACTGGAACATCTATTAATATTTCTTAAAGTAATTTTGAGAATGAAGTGTGCCTGTACCATTTGCAAAAACTAAAGCAAACATGTTCAAGACTAAGACAATATGTTCAGTGAGCATGATTCTGAGCGCTGTTAATTATCTGGGTTGGTGGCTCAAGTTTTGGCGATATTCAATAATGCACTGAGATTATATCCGAATTTGTGTTTGTAGTGCACCCAGGACTCTCTTTTTCACCTTTTTTTTTTTTTTTTCCTGCTTGTTTCCAGTAAACCTTAAATTATTTCTTCCTTAACATCGCTATTCATTATTGCTGCTTGCATTTTAAGATGAAATAAAGAGTTCTAAGTCTTTGTTCCTTCATAATATAATATACTGAATATTTCATGCTTTTACATATAAAGAAATAAAGATTGAACTGCCTGTGTTGGCAATATAGAAATGAATGAAAAAGAAGTTAATATATTCTAGAAAGAAAAGTGTTTTTCTTTTGATCTGCAAAACACTAATTATTTCTTTCTGAGATACTTTCAAGGCAACTGTGTAGGAGCTGATTTGTTTAGATTCCACTTGTTTCCACTTGTTTGTTTCCACTTGTTTTTAAGCTTATGGCTATCATTTAAAGATATATACAGATATGATGAAATAAAAATATGCACAACCTCCTTTAGCATAGTGGAAGAACTAGTGAACGCAGAACCCGTTCATGACTCAGCTGAATCTGTCCAGGGATTCTCTGACAAACAGCAGAACTGGCTAAGAAAAATGTGATCTGTGCAGAAAAATAAAAAAAAAATCTGGATTCCCTTGATGATGATGATGATGAAATTATTAATAAAGACCTATTAGTACTTTGGAATCATAGTTAAGCTTTTTAAGTATCATTTGTATCTGAAGTGATACAAAGTATCTAAGTGATAGCTTGAATGCTCTAAGGAAACACGAGCTTTTTGCAGGATACACTAGTGTACCATAGCATTATAATCTTGAGTCTGTAGATCAGCATGTTAAACCACTTTACATCATTATGATTTTTTCTAGTATTTCTATCAGCTCACGAAGGTTTGTTTTTGCAATGCACTGCCATGTACAGATAGCCACTTACAAATAAGTGGGCTTTAGTTCTGAAAATGGTAGCACAGAATTATGCTTCAGTTTTCTCCTTCCACAGCAGATACATGAGGAAGAGAATTCTGATTATCAGGCCAATGGGTAGAATGAGGAAGGCACATGCTGTTCAAGGCTACTCCCCCTCCTATCCCAAGTAAAATGTACAAAATAATACTACTTGAATGTACTTGAAGGTACAAAGCCTGGTAGACTAGAGTAGGAAGCTGCTATGAAGTACAGTGAAAGTGGGAGATGGTGGAGTTTTATTTGTGTTGCCTATTGGTAAATGTTCCCCTACATATAAGTCAACCATGTAGTCAAAATAAATAAATAAATAAATAAATAAATAAATAGAAAATATATAGAGAAAAAATAACCCACAGATACCCCAACAAGATCTGAGTGAACTGTGAACTTATTAGTAGAGGTAGAGAGGATCACTAAAAATGTGTATAACAACTCTACATAACACTCCTGAAATTAACTCAGGAATTTTTACACAGCTCTGAATTATTTCAAATAAACAACAATTTATTTTGTCAATATTTCCAAACTAGGAGTGTTAGGCCTATGACTGAATTTAAAGAACATATGAATTTGTAAGAAAATAAGTATTATCCAGGTTCTGGAAGCTGTTTTTCACCATATTTGGGAAAAAAAGATGGGATATTTTTGGACTTTTCAAGAAAAGGTAAACGCTTTTTACAGTTAAATTGAAAGACTTCAAGCAAAAAGAGGTCTTGCTTCAAGTTTCTGCTCTATTTCATGGAAAGCTTTCCAGTAAAACTTCTGGTCTGATGTTAGAACAAGCCTGTGTTTTTCCTTAGGGAAAAAAAAAACAAAACAAAACCTAACAAAACAAAACAAACAAAAAACAAACAAACAAATCATCCCTAAATTAAGTTTGCATCTTAATCAGGTCAATAATAGGATATAAATTAAAATCTCACTTTTAGCTTTATTTTATACCTTAGTATTCCTTAATGTGGGATTTTATAATGCATATCTAATGAAAAAAGAAAATTCTTAGATTTGATTAAAGCTAAGTCTCTCTCTTGAGGAATGAAGAGTAAGCGACAATGATGAAATTTAACTGATATCTAAAACAGAAAAGTATGTGAAATGAATTAAAACTAAATAAAATGAAATGATTGCATCCTGAAATAATTGTTTTCTATGAAGGGTTTACCTGTTTAATAATGAATTCTGTTTAATGAAAGAATTGCATATCATTTAGTAGTGCCAGTGTCATTTTTCTAAATTTATGCTACTGTTTGAATTACCTACAGCTTATTCTTTTGAACAAAATCATTAGACTCCCCACATAATTCTTTGAACTATTTTTGCATCTTTTTATCTTATTTTTAAATGCATTTGTCTGAACTGCAGAACTAAAGCTCATGTCTTCTATTTGCAGCAGCCACCTCTCAATTCCTAAGCAAACCAGAACCCTGACCTATAGAAGGATGATCCGGGGCCTGGAACATCTGCCCTATGAGGAAAGGCTGAGAGAGCTGGGCCTGTTCAGCCTGGAGAAGAGAAGGCTGAGAGGAGACCTGATCACTGTCTATAAGTACCTCAAGGGAGGCAGTGAGGAGCATGGGGTTGGCCTCTTCTCAGTGGTGGCCACTGATAGAACTAGAGGAAACGGTCACAAACTGAAGCACCAAAAGTTCCACAGGAATATAAGGAAAAATTTCTTGACCGTGAGGGTGACAGAGCACTAGAACAGGTTGCCCAGAGAGGTTGTGGAGTCTCCTTCTCTGGAGATCTTCCAAACCCGCTTGGACGCAGTCCTGAGCCACATGCTCCAGGTGACCCTGCATGTGCAGGGGGGTTGGACTAGATGATCTCTAGAGGTCCCTTCCAACCTTAAGCATTCTATGATTCTATGTGTCTATGTAACTCCTTTGATCATTGTATCCAAGTGCCTCTCTGTTTTCAATCTAATTAGCTCCTAACATCTTGTCTTGTATAAGACAATTGTATCTCTTTAAATATTTTGCAGTATTAAATTAGACGTGATTCATCATGCCCAGAGTTTTAAAAAATGACTATGTTAAGTAATAGTACCTAAGAACACAAAATGCAATGTCTAGTACAGATATCCAATACAATTACCACAAGTATAAAGTACAACTAGGTCTTCAAGAAAACTTGGAATTGTCTGTGTGGTACACTGGTATCTGCATATTAAGCACAATTGTAAAATGATAAAGGTAAACTCAAGAAGTTTCCTCTCAGGCAATATACAGATATTATCACCTCTAATAAATTGCCCGTTTTCTCATCTTATCTTTCTTCATTTTTCCGGGCTGGTTGAGTCACATGAGAGAGTCAAATCACTCTTGTATCTCAGAGGACAATCTAATTTCTATTTCAAATTGATTCTGTAGAATCACTTACAGCTGCACTACTAGGCCCCAGGTTTGGCACAGGATCTATTCCCAGATGCGCATAAAGAAATTTAATAGCAGGAATGGGCTCATGTACATGCAGAAAGGCTACAAATATTAATCAGTATGAAGTTATATAGTTAGAGTAACTCCAATAGTGTAAGCATTCAAAGTAAAAAGGATTCAAAAAGGTCAGCGATATTACAAATTCCTTCTATGCATGATGCTATAATATTTGGACAACTCTGAGTTATGTGAACAACTCATCTACTTTAAAATTAACACCTCACATACATTTAACTTTGAGCTTTATATTTTAAGACTCTCACTAGCCTCTTCTCTTCCTCTGACTTTCATTTTCACTTCATCATTCCCCCTACTGATGCTTTTGCTATTTGGTCATTGTCAACAATATTTTTAGGACAGTAGTATGTACATTTTATTAAATATTTCTTAATTGTTATTGAGAATAATTTGAGATACTGAGAGGATTGATTGTCACTGTAATGACAAAGGATGGTTTCTCACATTCAGCAGTTTATCATCAGTGTTACTGGTATACAGATTTTTGTACAACATAATTATATAATTTCAGTTTGCATGTATGTATGATTTAATTTCTGTGTATGTTTTTTGTGTATGTAGATGTACACATGGAAAAAGGTACATATAAAAATTACATAACCCCTTAGAATTTTGTATCATCTCAGAGATGCCAAGAATTCATAATTATTAAAGTGCATACTCTACTTCTATTGGACCAAGTCATAAAAGCCTGCATAAGATTCTCAGAGATACATGTCCTAAAGAAATATTACTTACTAATGCTAGAATAGTGTTTTTATTTGTTTGTTTGTTTTTATGTTGCAGTAGATATGCAGAGATGGGGAAAAAAAAAAAAAATAGGAGTAACTCCAGGACACCCTGAGAAAGAAGTTTCTAAGACTCATAAATGAATGCTTTTTTTTTTTTACTTTAAACCATTCTCATGTAAATTGCAGGAAATGCTTCCTTGAGCGGACTGAACAAGAGTTATATTTGTGTAGGAACACACAATCTACAAAACCATTAAAATATAATAAATCATATTAGAACACCTTTGTGTTCAGTTCCAAAGAACACAAAAACCTTGAGCTTTTCTTCCTTATACCTCATTTAATATGCATGCAAAATATCTGTAAAATTCACAGGCTTGCCCACTGCTTGGTTACTCAGAACCTGGTTCAGTTTTTGAGCCAGTTTCTCTTTGCAACATATGCAGTGATCATTCTGCACAACCTGATAGAGCTACAAAGGAGCCAAATTTGGCCTTGTGGCTTATAGCAAGGATTTACTGCACACAATATTGAAATGTTTTTTGTGGCATTATAAACACCGTAATTAAGTTATAAATGATATACCATTACTGGAGTTTTACCTTGTACATGAACTTTAACTGGTACCAGTGTCAGCAGGATATATACTCAAATGGATTGTTTTTCTACTCTTTGTTTGTAAAAACATAGGAAAAAAGACATCATTTGTGTGTTCCATAATCCCTATATTCTTCTGTATTAAAAGTTTTAAAAAAGTAAAAAATCTATCCCCTTCTTTTTCTGATTGTATGCTTTTTCGTATGACTCCTATTAAATCTGGTCCACTTATAATACTACTTCAGCCTGTTCACATCTCTCAGTCTGCTTTTTTTTTTTTCTCTTGGCTAGAGCACTCCTCCAGATCTTAGAGATGACTTTCCCCTTAACAGTTTTCCTCATTTTCATATTGTATTACAATTAAATCTGCATTGATTGACCAGATATATTTATGTACAAACATATATGCATACATACATATATCTGTATACATATATATAGATGTGCACATGTGTGTATATATGCATAAAAATCAGAGGAGTCTATACAATTTATGCAGATTTCACTGTTATCTTTTCTACTTGTCTAGTCATCACATCATTTGTCTTCCCCAGTTGCAAGAATTCATTATAGGGATTATCTATATTTTGTTGTTTGCAAAACAGTTAGATTAGCAGTGTCCAAATTTATCCACTGTGATAATTGTTACCTAATTGTTACCTAATTAATGAATTCATAGCCCTTTATGGACCATAACTTACATATAAACCCTTCCACCTGAAAGCATGTGTACACATTAAAGAGATTTTCTCATCAGTGAAGTGCCACAGTTTCAAAATTGGAGCTTGACCTCACTGGCTTGATGTCAAGTTCTTCTATAGCCAAGCTGGTAACTATTTTTCACAACTTTTTCTCTTGATTTCCTCACTTTCAGCTTTGCATCTTGTGTAGTGTTAATACATTAACTGTATTTCAAAGAAATTATAGATTAAATATTACATAATGAATTGTTTCTTTGTTGGTGGGTCTTTTTGATATGATTATTTTTTGAAGTAAATTGTATTACTGAATCTGTATTCTTAGTCAGAGAGAAAAAATAGCCCTCACATGATATCCTACATGTATTATACATATGTGAAAAAAAAGGAGAGGTCCTTCTCAGTAGTAGTACACTGCACCCTGTCTGTGAATCTTCTGCCTACAATCACAAGAGAATTAAAACTCAATTCAAAATTAAAGAAGAGCACAGGGTCACCAACACCTTCCATGGGTCAGCACAGGCAAGAACCATTTCTCTGTTGGCATCTGAGAATATGCAGAAACTACACTTTTGTATGTAGTAGTGGGGAAGGGATGCAGAAAGGGGAAGAATGAATGGGAAAGGCAAAAGGAAAGGGTAAGAGGAAGAAACAAGAAAGCTGGACATCATCACTGTATTAGAGACTCAGATTTTTTTTCCCTATTTTATTTTCAACAGCAAATTGAACCAAGTTTGCAACAGGGATGGCTAGAATGGATGCCTCTTTGAAAGGAGAAAGCAAATGCTGGCAAGGTCAGTAGAACTGCACAGAGCTCAGTGAAATGGGGTCATCGAGACTGGTTATTAAGCCTTTGTAAGGGGGCCATAAATCATCATTAAGGATCTTGTGTCTTCAATGATCTATTCTTCAGGGAAAGATGTGAGTCTGAAACACTACTGCAAGTGTAGGCAACTGAAAAAAAGTTATGGGGAGGACAAATGAGCATCTTAGATTTACAGAGGTAGGCTTAGACAAGAAAACTACTCAAATCATGAAAGACAGTGTAGTAAAACTCTATGAGACTCACTGCTTCATGAGAAAGTTGGACAGAAACAAAATTAGACTACAGTCAGGGCATGAAAGCTACCTACTTCTACTTTTCCCTTCATTTAATTTGCAAAATTACCACTGTATCTAGAAATAAGAAGTCTTATCTATGTTTAATGCTGCATTTTTTCACTAGCCTCTTAAAAATACTGCCTTGCCTAGCACAAATGCTTAGGGGATTTCACCATTGAAGAGGGAAAAAACAGCTGTACCTGCTTAAGAATAGCACATACAGCGTAGACTTCTGCCTTACTACCTCCCTTCAGTCATGTTCAAGAGGCACAAAGGAAAAAAAGATCTATCTTAACAAACTGTGCTGTGAAGTAATTGCAGTAAATGAATAAAAGAAATGAAACTGTAGGACTTTTCAGGGGATAAGAATAAATGAAATATTGGTTACAGTGACATTGATCTCTACTAATGTAAAACTGAAGGAAAAGCCAATGTTCAGGACTAAAGAAATGTTTTACAAATTGAATAGAGACAAAACTGCCAAGGTTTTAATGACTTAATTTTTTTAATTTATTCTTCTCAGCTGCAGACAGAGGAAAGTACTTACCTCTAAATAAGTGAACTTAAGTAGTTGGTTAACAAAAGTCTCATTATTAAGGAGATAAGAACAAAATCTGAATTTTTTTTTTCTGTTTGTTTTTGTTGCGACTACAACACAAGGAAGGTTCAAACATGCCTGGGTATGAAAAACATACTTTTTATCCTTACTGCTCCTTAAGACAGAAAACAAAATGTAACTTAAAACCAAGATAACAAAGGGAAATAAATGTGTGCTTTTTAAGGTTACCTCTGTTCACTTTTGGCCTCAGAACTCCACAGTAACAAAATGTTCTTACAGGTTAATTGCTTCAAAACACATTGAGGTCTGATCTCCATGGCTCTCCTACTCACACTACTGAAACTATTAAATGGTATGCTACTTGGAGTGCTGTGAAAAACATAATTTCAGTTCCTGCACAAAAAATTACATATTGGAAAAGGTAGGCACAAATTCACTATTGATGTGCTATTTGTCTATTTCACTATTTCTGAAAACAACACATTTAACTCGATCTTTCAACATCTCTCTTGCTTGTTCTCAACTGCTTTTTTAGGATCACAGAATAATTCAGATTAGAAAGGACTGCAGGAGGTCTCTAGTCCAACCTCCTGCTCAAAGCAGGGTTAGCTCTGAGGTCAGACCAATCTGCTTTATCCTGTCTGGTCTTGAAACCTGCAGGGAGACAAACTGCAAATTGTTGGTAAGATGTTCCTACGGTATATCCTTTAATAGTAGATCACAGAATCACAGAATCACAGAATGGTTAAGGTTGAAAGGGACTTCTAGAGATCATCTAGTCCAACTTCCCTGCTCAAGCAGGGACAGCTACAGCACGGGG
>VZSV01000237.1:685655-708291 GCA_013398735.1 Nothocercus julius | reverse complement strand
TTTGACCTCTTCAGGGAGCTCCTTGGAGGAATCCCCTGGGCCAGGGTCCTAGAAGGAAAGGGGGTCCAGGAGAGTTGGCTAATATTCAAGCAGCACTTTCTCCAAGCTCAGGATCGGTGCATTCCTACAAGAAGGAAGTCGAGCAAGGAGGGCAGGAGACCTGTGTGGATGGGCAAGGAGCTCTTGGGTAAACTTAAAGAGAAAAAGAGCACATGCAAAATGTGGAAGAAGGGCCAGGCCACATCGGAAGAATATAGGAACATTGTCAGAGAACGCAGGGATGCAACGAGGAAGGCCAAGGCCCATCTGGAATTAGAGTTAGCCAGAGATGGCAGGGACAACAGGAAGGGCTTCTACAAATACATCAGCATCAAGAGGAAGACTAGGGAAAATGTAGTCTGCTGCTGAATGGGGAGGGTGCCTTGGTGACAGAGGATGCAGAGGAGGCAGTTACTAGATGCCTTCTTTGCTTCTGTCTTTACTGCTAAGGCTAGTCCTCATGAACTACAGAGTCTGGAGACAAGAGAGAAAACCAGGAGAGAGGAGGAATTTCTGCTGGTCGAGGATTGACTTAGGGATTATTTAGGTAAACTGGACACCCATAAATGGGCCCAGATGTGGTGCACCCAAGAGTGTTGAGGGAACTGGCAGGCGTTGTTGCTCAGCTGCACTCCATCATCTTTGAGAGGTCATGGAGGGTGGGGGAGGTGCCTGAGGACTGGAAGAAATCAACGTCACTCCCGTCTTCAGAAAGGGCAAGAGGGAGGAGCCGGAAAACTACAGGCCGGTCAGCCTCACCTCCATCCCTGGAAAGGTGACAGAGCAGCTCATCCTGGAGACCATCCCTAGGGATGTCAAGGAAAAGAAGGTGATTAGGAATAGTCAGCACGGATTCACCAAGGGAAAGTCATGTTTGACAAATCTGATAGCCTTCTGCGATGAGGTGACTGACTGGATGGATGAAGGGAAAGCTGTGGATGTTGTCTACCTTGACTTCAGCAAGGCTTTTGACACAGTCTCCCATAACATCCTCACAGGAAAGCTCCAGAAGTGTGGACTGGATGAGTGGACAGTGAAATGGATTGAGGACTGGCTGGATGGCAGAGCCCAGAGGATGGTGAAAAATGGGGCCAAGTCCAGCTGGAGGCCTGTGGCCAGAGGTGTCCCCCAGGGGTCAGTACTGGGACCAGTGCTGTTCGGCTTGTTCATTAATGACTTGGATGAGGGTACAGAGTGCACCCTGAGCAAGTTTGCAGATGATACCAAACTGGGTGGAGTGGTGGGCACTGCAGAGGGCTGTGCTGCCATTCAAAGGGACCTAGACAGGATGGAAAGTTGGGCAGAGAGGAACCTCATGAGGTTCCACAAGGACAAGTGCAGGGTCCTGCGCCTGGAGAGGAATAACCCCAGGCACCAGTATGGATTAGGGGTTGACCTGCTGGAAAGGGCCCTGCTTGGCCCTTGTGGCCAAGAGATCCAATGGGATCCTGGCCTGCATCAGGAGGAGTGTTGCCAGCAGGTCAAGGGAGGTGATCCTGCCCCTCTACTCAGCTCTGGTGAGGCCACGCCTGGAGTGTTTTGTGCTGTTCTGGGCTCCCCAGGACAAGAGGGACATGGAGCTTCTAGGGAGGGTCCAGCTTAGAGCGACCAAGATGATTAAAGGACTGGAGCATCTATCATATGAGGAAAGACTAAGTGAGCAGGGCCTGGTTAGCCTAGAGAAGAGGAGATTGAGAGGGATCTGATCAACATGTACAAGTACCTGAGGGGTGAATGTAGGCAGGATGGGACCAAACTCTTCTTGGTGGTGGCCTGTGACAGGACAAGGGGTAATGGGTACAAGTTGAAACACAGGAAGTTCCAGCTCCGTGTGAGGAAGAACTTCTTTCTTGTGGGGATGACAGAGCCCGGCACAGGCTGCCCAGAGAGGTTGTGGAGTCTCCTTCTCTGGAGATCTTCCAGATTCACCTGGATGCGATCCTGTGCCCTGTGTTCTAGGTGCCCCTGCTTGAGCAGGGGGGTTGGACTAAATGATCTCTAGAGGTCCCTTTCAACCTTAACCATTCTGTGATTCTGTGATAAATATTTTCACAAATGGTATTGTGGTCAGTATTGGAAGTACACTTACTGAATGGGATGCAAGAAATTTGGAGGACACGATGAAAACCTATAATAACCTTGGCAGATTGAAGAAATGGTCAAAGATTAAATAATGGGAAAAGTAAAAGGCTATAAGAAGGAAAAAGAGGAAAAATACAAATCACTGAAAAATAGGCTAGGCGACAGTATGGTAGAGGGGGGAAAATACACAGAGGTATCTCAACCTTTTAACAAAGTAACTTTTCAAAAAGTAAAATATCTCATTCTGGTATGGGAGAGTTACTTCTTCTTCAGCATTAGTTAGTCTTTAGTTGAAGTGTAGTTGAAGTTGATCTTCACATTTATTTAAGAATATCATATAGAAATTAGTGAGATGATAGCAGAACAACAGTAATGACTGGAAGTGGAGAAAGCATGACCTACAGTAGAATGTAAAGAAAATATTTTTGTTCAATTTAGGAACAAATAGATTAAGGAAATATGTTAATGCATTAGTTTTATAATTATTCTTGAAAAGATTTAAAGACAACAAATTGTTTTAAACAAATATTTATAAAGATTGCTAGAAAAATTGTATTTACTACAAGGGCAACAAAGCCATGAAATGATCCACAAAAGAGCTAATAGAATATTTTTCTCTTCCTACCTCGGAAAAAAATACTGTAAATGCCTCTATCAGAGTGGCCTAGGATTACACAGTCTTTTGGAAGGATTGAACAAAATTGACTTCCAAAGTGGCTTCTGATATTTCTATGATTTTGTGTTCTATATCTCCACAGTAACATCTATTTGTAGAGGTATGGTTTGGTATTACAAAATAATGTTTTAGAAAACAAACAAACAAACAAACAAGCAACCCCTCCTCCATCCCCTCACCCCCCCCACTCCAGTTATGTTTTACATTATAGAATAAGAATATTCTACGGGAAGTAAATAAAAAATCACAAGGAAAAATGGAACTTAATTTCAAGAAAGATTGCTAATAGAAATCCTCAGCTCATTTTCATTGAGTTCTAGTAAGTTTACAATTCTAACTTTTGACAAATGCTCTCTATCACACTAATGTTTTATCAATTAAGCTGTGTCTTCTGGGAGTCTAGAAACTGTTTCTAATGATGTGAAGAAGCAGAGTCAATTCATTCACAATAAAAGTAGCTTTTATTGGCCTTTGTTAATGCCAATGAGATCTTTCTTTAGTTAAAGAGAGGGGAAAATCATTCAGCAGAAATTATTGCAGTAAAGCCTGAAAGACAGACTTTTCATTGTTCCTGAACATTTTAATAGGATTTACAGAATGTGGTGCCATTTTCTCTCGGTCATATTTCATAAACTTTTTTACAAACTATTACTATTACAACTATTCCTGAAACTATTTTTATTGATATATTTCGATCATTTCTGTACCCTTACTCACATTTTTAATATGCATATCTACAGAAATCACAGAAATGCCAATTAATTTAGCTAAACAATAATTTATTCTGTCCCTTCCCCCCCCCCCAGTAATGTAGACAAGAAAAACCTTACAAAGGTTACACTTTAACACAGTGTAAGTTAAAAACTGTACTGAGTTTTGTTAAATGAGTAGTGGAGAGCTACAGGATTTGCCAGAAACACCAGTCAGTTGATGGCAAAGCCAGTAGAAGCCGGTAGAAGTCTGGAGAAGTGGTGTCTCTGAGCTGAGTTGATTGGTCTCTTCATGCATTTAATAAGCAGTTCATACAATGAAATTGATTCTGGTAGACAAGCAGACTCATTCTAGAACTTGAAGTAAATGTCCATCTCTGAGCTCCCCGTGAGATGACGGTTATCTGAATAACTGCATTTCTGTTACAAAGACTTGTCCCAAAATAAGACAATTCTCTTTAAAGTCCTTAAAACTCCCCAAATCTCCAGATTCAGTTATTCAGCCGCTACTAACCAACAACATTTTCTCTATGGCCCTCCTAAGGAATCCTTAGACGTGCAGAAGACAAGAAGGTGATTGCAAAATTCCAGCACAGATTTATTAAGGGCAAATCACACTTGACCAAACTGACTGTCTTCTAAGATGAGAAGACTAGCTTTGTGAACAAATGGGACGCATTTATTGTTGTTTTCCTTCAATTTAGCAAAGCTTTAAACACAGTGTCCTCCTTCCTTCTTTCCTTCCTTTCTTGTCCTTCTCTTTCTCCCTTTTTTTCCCTCCTCACACTTCCTTTTTAAAGTTTCAGATATCCTTTTAGGCAGTCCATGAATGTTTTTATACAGCAAGCTCCTTCTACACATTCACTCAAGGACTTATATAGAGGACATAACAGAACACTTTATCTAACAGAAGCACATAACAGATGTGCTTAAAAGGATTATTTTGATGACCCTTGCTAATGAAGATCATTTGCTGTTTAGGCATGAAAATTATAGACTAATAGAATAAATCACGTTGGAAGGGATTTTTTGAGAGTTCTAGTCCAACCTCCTGCTCAAAACAAGGTCAGCTTTGAGATTAGACCAGGCAGCCTGAGCTTTCTCCAGTTGGACCTTGAAAACCTTCAAGAATGGATTCTATACAACCTCTCTAGGAAACCTACTTCACTGTCATCATGGAAAAAGTTTCTCTTAATCAATTTGAAACTCTCTTGTTTCAAGTTATTTTTTCTTGTACTACCATGCACTGCTGTGAAAAGACTGTATCCAACTTTTCCGTAGCCTTCTGGTAGGCACTGGCAAGCTCCAGCTCCCAACCATCCTAGTAGTTTGACCCTGGATAAGCTTCACCTGAGTGAACCTAACTCTATTCTGTAAATTCTTAAATATAATGTGTAAGCTTTCTTTTGGTATTACAAAGGCAAAAGTAAGAGCCATTGTGAAAAATACTTCTTTCTAATCAACCATATTTAACAGTTTACTATAGTTACCAACACTAACCGTGTTAAATGAAGTTCTGATTTAGTGTTTTAGTTTGCAATCTCATTGCAGATATCTTTACCACAGGGGACAAGTTCAGTTTAAATAGGTGGAGGGGAAAAATTAAGGATTTGGGAATAATTGTAAAAATTGATGTCTTAAACTCACAAAGTAAGACAAGAAGAAGTTAGTGAAGATGAGTTTTCCCAAAATAAACTTCCAAAGGAGTCAGTCTTCCAAGGGAGAAATTAACTCTCTTTTAAATCTTATTTTGGCTTTCTATTATGCAACACTCATATTTTAAAATA
This sequence comes from Nothocercus julius, assembly GCA_013398735.1. Lineage (NCBI taxonomy): Eukaryota > Metazoa > Chordata > Aves > Tinamiformes > Tinamidae > Nothocercus > Nothocercus julius. Next base: position 702,997 of record VZSV01000237.1, on the reverse strand, counting down.
TAAAAATATAAAACTCAAATTTTAAAATATGAGCAAAGATTTGTTTCAGAAATAGAAAAAAAAATCTTTTCACTCCTTCTCCAAGCCATTAGTAAAAAATTCTGACAGAGTGTCCAGTTTCTGTCACTGTTCCTAGCTGATACATTGGCTGATGCTTTGGTGACAAGGGAAAAAAAAAAAGAAGCTAAATGACTAACTGAAGTCTATGCCTGCAAGGCAAAGACATTAGGATACACAAACAGGCTTTTGATTTATTCCTTGTCAATCATATCTTAGCATTATCCAGGAAGTGTACTTTCCCCTTAAGTTACTTTTGTAAGTGTTTGTGCTGTAATTGCAGTGGCTGATCTGGATGCCACTGTGAGCTTTCGTTCTGCATCCGCCCACAGATAATCCATGAGACATAGACTCATGGAATCAAGTAATTTGCTCATGTAAGTGAGCTGAGATGGCCAAGCTCAGCTTCTTATTTAGGGAATGCAAAACCTCTGCTAAAATAGTTGAGGTAAGTTATTACTAGTTTAATTTTGTTAGAGCCAAATAATAATTTCTTTGCACTACAATATCATTTTGAAATATGATATTTATTAGATGTAATGCTAGATAATAAATTGCAGATAGATTGCTCATAAGGGCAAAAAATATATTGTGAAAGGTAAATAGCACTTCGTACCTGCTGAAAATAACTGGCCAGTCCCAGAATAAATTTTTTATTTAATTTCCCAAGTAAACAAGACTTAACGTGATAGCTCTGCTTTTCTGCCTGTTTCTCTGTATTCTCTCTGCATTTCTCTCTGCATTTTGGATCTCACTAGTCAGTTTCAATCATATTTGACAGATGGGTTAAGGTCTAACAGATACTAAATTTCTATGAAATATTAAATTTAATGAAATGTGGTAGAAGGCAAACAGAATGCAAATTAACTCCTTTACCAAGGAAATAAGATGAGTGAAATATGTTTTGATGGACAGACATCTGACTCAGCACATGCATTACTCCTATCTATCTTCATGGTTTCATGCCTTTGGCTTCAGTTAAGCAGGGATAGAAAAGAGTCAAGGGGGCAAGGTGAAGGTGGGAAACAGTGGAGGGAGATCAAGACATTCATGCATAAGTTTTTTCATGATATGGAAAGAAAATGCAAGAACTGCAGGAGCAGGAGAGTGGTAGAAGATATCCTGAGAAATCAGTCTCTTCCAAGACAGGAAGAGAGTACAGATCCCTGGAAAAAAAAAATAATTTCATTATTTCCACTGTCACATATGTTTATATAGCAGTTTGCTTTCTCAGATAGTATAGAGACAAATGACAATATGACAAATACTATCATTTTACTCTGTACTGAGTTTGTATATGTAGTTACATTTATGAAACTTTCACCTGATATAGAAAGGGGAACATATTTTTCCTCCTTGAAGAATGAACATTGCACAGTTTTGGGTATTACATAAACATTTTTTTTTCCTCATTTAAAATACAAGATAACTCTCCTCAAATACAAGCAGCAGAAAACACGAATTAAATCTCACAAAATCTTTTTTATTCTTTGACTGTATTTGTCACCCATGACAAAAAGGCTGCAAAAGGGAAAAAAAAAAAGAGCTAGAAACATGAAGTTATATTATTTTCTGATTTTATTGTATTATGTTTATTTCAAATTAATCTTTATTCAAAAATATATAATTTTTATTACAATATAAGACTATTTGTACTATATATAGTTCATTTTAGTTTAATTTTCAAAAACTCATAAACTTTTAGATAATTTTATTAAAAAAAAAAAAGAACAGTTTCCTTCAGTAGCTCATTTATTCACTCATGGTGGAGCAGTCAATTACAGACACGGCTTGACATTGCAAGCTTCTGTGATCACTAGAGATCAAAGCCTGAACAATTGTGGCAGCTCTTGCTGAAGCCAACAGGGATCCTCTCACATTTAACAACAATTGTACCTAAACACATCACTAACCAAGTAAATTATATATTGATTCATTGCTGAATATTTGTTTGGGTGGTTTGCAATTCCAGTGAAGTGCCACTTGAACGTGATATGTGTATTTGAAGATGATATACAATGCAATACACTGTAGTACCAGCTTCACTCGAGTTCTCACTTCTATCTAACCTTATTATATTTTGTCTTTTCATCAGCTTTTATAGTGATAATAAGGCGTGCAATACAAGAGGGAAAACTGTCACTTTCATTTACTGTTTTTTTTCACCTCCTCTACCATCTCTTTGTAATGTTTCTAGTCTGTGTTCTGGATTGTAATCTGGATCTTTATAAGAGTAATAGAGACACTTAGGGTGTAGTGATTTTATTTCTAGGAAGATACCTCTTGACTTTGCAATAGTTCTATGGCAATCAGCAGAACAGAAGTATTAGAAAGGTACAGTAAAAAATGATACAGAAAAGAAAGAAACAAAGAATAAAAACAGCTAATGAATGCACAAAAGAAAAAAATCTTGTCATAAGTTTTGGTGGTGCATTCACCTAGCATGATTCACACCAGCATCAGATGTGTTGGTGTGAATAAAGCATCTATAAAAAGACTACCATGCAATCATTACTTCTGTTAGGAGTTCCTCTTTTGCCAGTTGCCTACTTTAAGATTTGTTTTTTTTTGTTTTTTTTTTGCTTTCTCATGCATGCGCCAGAAGGAGATCAAGAAAGACAGGCACATGCCATATGACAAGGAAGCAAGAGGAAAAACCTGACTGCTAGATTCTCCTATCCAAAATCACTTTCTGTAAATTAATGATCTTGTCCATATACCCTGCAGAATCATTGTTTTAGGTATCTGCAGCTGCCTGCCTTAGAAAATCACTGAATCATTCCTCTTGCGTAGTGAAATTAATATACCAGGGCATATCTCACTATCTGCCCAAAGTACAAATGTAATGGGATGGCACAGGTTTTATCAAAGGGGACAAAACTCTCTTGTCATCCCAAAACATTTTCCTGTCCAGTCTACCCGTTAAGAATCGTCCCTAGCAAAGGCTGTTCCCTGAATTACTTGTTAAGAATGATAATTTCTTTGCCCAAAGCTGTTCCAGATAGCATATACAGAGTATTTACACAGACCCATGTCATAGGGGTCAAACCCATATCTTGGCCCTGTGCTGGTGTAGCCTGGAACAGTTTTCCTCATCACTTCAGCTCGAAGGTTAGAGGTTTCTTTGGAACTCTTTCTCTTTTTCTGGCATGTCCTGACAAGTTGCCCTGTCAAGGTAACAAGAGAATATTTTCACTTTCTCTGAATTTGAAAATAAAGTCAAACAAACTTTGTAAATTTAAGAACTTTTTTTTTTTATTGTTTATGCAAACAGTTTTCTTTATTCTCTACAATCCCAATAAGATCATTACCAGGGAAGTCACACATTTTATTAATATATAAATACCTCTCCAGCACAGGGGTTTTTGAGTTAGACCCTTAAACTTTCTCTAATATCTTAGCAATGTTTAATTTATTCATGTAACTTGGAATAGGTTAATTAGTAGGTACAAATTATCAAAGGCCATTACAGTGTAAAGGGTGACTGATACCTATATTAGAATGTTTAACAAGATGTTTTTCATAGTTTAAAAATTATTTTCATATAATTATATTAAAATGTAGTTTTAATTTTCTGATTGTGATGATGATAATGATTTTTTCCCTACAGATATTTATTACTATAAAGATAAGACAATTCATATAATTCAGTCAAAAATGTACTTCTGTGAACTGAATAGGTACAGAAATTTAACATACATATGCATATATAAAAAAATGGTCCTTGTTCATGCAAGAAGAGGAACCACTTGTGAGATCTTTTGAAAGATGGGCCACATAGGCACAGCCAACATCATACAGGCAATGTTTTGAGCTTTTATGGATAAGTCCAAGAGCCTATTTTTATAATTTCTGCTGATCTGTTAGTGCTATACTGGCTATAAAATAAAATGCCACAATGCTCTCTTTTCTGCTACTAAGCAGTAGATTGCTTCTGCTTTCTTTCTGCTGCAGGCATAAAAAAACTTTAAAGAAAACCTCTAGGTGGATGTACAGATGTTTCCTGGAAATCTCAGAATTAATTTTTGGTGGCATATCTGACAGAACTCCTTTTCAAATTGATTATAAAGTATATTTAGGTTATGTAAATCTCACAGGAGACAAATAGTATTTTGTTTAGTTTTATTTTTTTTCTGCTGTATAAGAGGATACCCAAAAGCATTAGTATTTAAAAACATTATTATTTATGTGTCTAGAACTGAACATTATTCACTCTGCCAAAAATCTTACTTCTATTCCCCGTAATTAATTTGTGCTTAAAATTATGACTTTAAGGGTACAAGTGAAAATCGTGTTTCCACCAAAGTCCAATTTATAGAAGTCACTTCAGCTGACTGCTGACAGCTAACTTCAGCTAAGTTCTGACAGTTGGAAGAGCTGAATTCTCAAAGGGGACTCGAGGTCATCATTGCCTCCTTCCTTTTCTTTCTCCTAAGGCATTCAAATAAAGAAAGAACTAATAGATACCATTTAGTTTACCTTTGCCAAATTCTTGTAAGGGTGGAAGGACTACCATCGCAACCTCTCATTTAAGCATCAGTTAGTATAAGAGTGATCATTCAATCATAGATAAGAAATCTAGGAGTTTTTTAGGATTTTTCAGGTCTAAGGCTTGAAATCATGTAGGAGTTGTCACAAATGACAAGAGTGGAGTTTCTATACTACAATAAAAATTGGCACAGGTTACATGTGTTGGGCTATATCACGAGGGTATATCGTGAGTGAAAGTGTTGCAAAAGATCTGCTGGGGTAGTGTTGTAAAATGCATAGGTGAATGACATCAGCCTTGTTATGATGACATCTGTACTGTCCTTAGGAAGAGTGTTAGGAGTGAATTGGCCCCAAAATAGCATTATCTGCTCCAAGAAAATAGATTGTTCACTCAAAAATAATGCCCAGAAACTAATAGTTTGCAGCAGGGAAGATCAGGAAAGTAAGACCTAAGAAAAGCTGAAAGGTACAAGTTATCTGACATTACAATTTTATCTATTGATATCTCACAGTAAGAAGGCAAGTGACAAAAATTCTAAACATATCACTAGAAGAGCCCATCCAAGAAAGATTTTTTCATATAATTATACATATAATTTTACATATAATTATTACTGTAAGCAGCTTGATTTTAAATGTAGACATTATGGCCTAATTGGAATCCATTAAAACGCAGGTGCTAATTCATATCAGACCCTACAAATGAGGAAAATAAAATATTTTTTAGGAAAATATTTAAGCTGTAGTCCCTTTGTACAGGACAGATTTTATTTTTGCCAGAAGGGAAAGTACTTAGACTATCCTTAAAAGACTGAGAGAGATAGAAATAGATAAACCAAATTGATCTGCTCTTTAATTATATCATTATATTATTAATTGTAAATTATTCATTTGTATGGTACTATTTTTGGTAGCATCAGAGTGCTTGAATGCTTGCATTTTTTAGCAAATATTTTAGATGGGTTAAATTAATGAGGCTCTCCTGGGAATCTCTTGCACTAAGACTATTGCATTTTTTTCTAATGTATTTGTTTTGATCTTTTCAAATGCTTATATTTTTTCTTCAGTACACAATCATGCTCCATACTGAAGATGTACATATTGCCAGAGTGTCTAATGAAAGATTACTGCCCTGTTACAGAAGTGAAAATCCCACCAGGAAAACTAATGTTAGTTCTGCTGTGTGGGCCAAATTCAGATTAGCATAATTGTATTCCACCTACCTAAACTTGTCCTGCAGGAGATACAGGAGCAGTTTAGTCTTCATAGTCATTCATTCTCCAGCCTCATTGAAAACAGCTGCAAAGGTGCCAAATAGAGCCTGTTACTAGGGAACCTAAAACGATCACATAAAATTGTTTTACTTAAAGTGGTTTTACATGCCAGTGGCATTCATTTACCAAAATAATGACTGTAATAGTATTAACAAATGAATTGGCTTTAAAAGTCTAACAGAAGGATGTTTGGAAATTGAGAAGTCATTCAGTCATTCAGTAATTATACAGAACTTGAATCATGTCTCTGGGCTTCTGCATTTTGCACTGTAATTTATATGATATATATATATATATATATAATTTTTTCTTCTAGAACATAGAAAATCTGATCACCTCTCCCTACAGGAAGAATCAATGTACACAGAGCAGGGAATATGTTTCCTTAGGGAAGCCTATGACACTTCTGATGTCAGGATTTGAGCTATGATCCTCTCCTAAGGCCTGTGGGCCTTGAAGCTTAAAATCTCTGCTAACAAACTCATGAGATTTGTTCTCTGGTCCTGAGGTCACGTACCTGGCCTGTTCATGTCACTCGTACAAAACATCCCCAACCCTCTGAAGCAGTTATGCATCCAGACTGCCTGTGGGCATGGTATCTGCCAGTACCAACTCCAAAATTTTGCCTGGGAATTGTTTGAATGAATTCTGGATGCCCAGCCAAAATGGAATGAGGGAGAGAATCAGATTGATAGCCTGAATCCTTAACCTAGCACTGTTCAATTTACTATTCCTAATAGAGCTAAGAGATTAGGGCAAAGGAAGACCCTGGAATAACTTCTCAAGTATTCAGGCAATTTGGTTGCTTTTGTAAGAAATAAGAAAAATCTGAATTACTCCTGTTGGAATAATAGCTATTTCTAATTATAGATTACATAGTGACTCTATTCTAAAGTGCACAGACACACACACATAAAACTTAACACATTTTCTACTTGGGAATTCTCTAAAGTCAACAAAGAATCAGTATGGATAGAAGGCATATGTGAAGAATCTCTAGAATAATTCAGATGGCCCTGATATCCTTGATATAAAAAAACATGACTCCTTCTCTTAATAATTTAATCTAATCAATAGATCAAGGTTATCACACTTTCTTGAAATTAGCTATGTCCATGACACTTATCTATCTAGTACTGCGGAAAGGAAATCATACTCACCAATGCATAGCATATACAAACCCACTGCAAAGTAAAAGCCAGTACCTATAAATCCCAGATGTTAGGACTGGCTATTTAAAGTGCTTCATCTCCTTCCTCTCTATCTTATGTGCAACCCATTAAAAATAGCTTTAAATATGAAAATAGTATAATGAAATTGTTTTATATGAACTCCGTTAAAGTGGAGAAATTCTTAATAAGTCTCTTATTAGAAAAAATGTTGTCACTAGGAAAAAAAATAATAAAAAAAAGCTAAAGAGAAAAGTAATAATTATCATTGCATCTCAGTCTTGCTTGTCCTCATTTGTACTGGTGTAAACTTGGAGAAGCTCCAGTAAATTCAGTGGGCTTGAACTTTTATAAAAGCCTGATATAAAGCTGGAATGACTAACAGCAGAATCATATTGTAACCTGTGCAATATATAGACTTTATAATCCATGCAAAACTTATGCTTCAGTGATTATGGTTAATACATATTCTTGCAACAATGTCACAATTTGCAGAGATCAAGAACTGCGTACTTTATGCTCATATTTATTTCAAGCTTCATTTATGGCAAAGGATCATTACTATTAGAGATGATTAAAAAAAGAAATAAAGGAAGAGAAAAAGGACTACACAGCTTTTAGTCATAAAATCCACTGTTAACTTTTACAAAAGATTTTATGAAAATGCACTGTGCTGTCAATGGCACCAGGTTAGTCCCTTTATATCCAAAGTAGGATTTTTATTTATGGAATGGAACAAATGGTAGGACATATAAGATTCAAGTTCTAGGTGCATTTTTAGAACAGAGTCAGTCATTTCTGACAGTGGAGAGAATTTTTTTCTTTCCTTGTCATTGCTCCACAAATGCTCCCATGAAATACTTGGAAATATCTCTTTTTTATGTTTCTCATGGTGGGGGCGGGATGTGATCCACCATCAAGTTGTCATCCTGCCTCATTCGGGATGATCACTTATTTGTTCTGTTTCAAAAATGCACAAGCATTTGCTGTCAAGATATTAACACTTGTAATGTCCAAGTGGCAAGATTTTGTTCAGAAACCTGACTTCAGATTAACCAGTTTCTCATTACCGTGATACAGCTAGCATTCTCTTGGGTTTCTTCATTCATCGGCTTGTTTTGCTTCATCTCACTAATTCCTTTACCTTGTACTTAGATGTACTATTAAAAGGAAATGAATTTGTTCCCAGTAGAAAATATTTCTACTCCCAAGAAGAACTGCACACTTTTTTAAAACACTGGCCAGCTATTATACATCAGAAAGCAAAATAAAAGTGGAATACTTACTGGTTATAGATAAAATCCTTGGGCCTTTATAGTCAGTAGCAACATTTCTGTGTCTGCAGATTAACTGGAGTTTTAACCATGAGAGTTCTAACCATGATCTTGAACCATGAGAGTTTTTAAATCTTGTAATTCTATCCGAGGTAGGTAGAAGTTTTCATTACAAATTATTACAAATTCATTACAAATTTCATTACAAACACATTATAAATGTCTAATCTCTTTTTGCACTCTGTTAAACACTTGACCTAAACAATAATTGTGATGTGAATTTCTACAGGGAAGTTATTGTGCACTTAATATAATCTATTGCTTTTTAACATTGGTGTATTTGTTGTATATCACTTTTACTGGACATGTTTTTGCTTTTGCTGTGCAAAAGTGAGTGTAGAGCACCAGTCTGCATTTTTAGACCATTTGATATTTCATAAGTCTCAATCATACCTTTCTGCTTTACTTTGCAACAAGCAACACCAAACTTTTTTCAAAGAAGCATCTTTGGTATTGCTGGTGTTATAGCCTGCAGCCTACTCACGCTATCAATTTGTATAAGAAACTCATTTTTAATCCATGTATATGTCAGCAGTACTGCAGTACTCTAATAGCTCCAATAACAAGTACTCCAATAAGTTTGACAGCTTTATAATCAGACATGCAGTCCATGCTTTGGACTAACTATATATTATATATATACATACATACATATATTTATATATATATATATATGTATGTTAATAATTACAAATTTGAAAGGCCATTCTCTTAATTCCTACATGTTTCTGGAAAACTGATAATTGTTACCTTTTTGATAAGACAATGGTGTATTGATTTCCTGAAATGTATTCAGTCTAATAAAGCTACTGGTCTGGCATTGTCTGTAGTGGCTATTAGCCCTATTAATGGAAATTACAAGCTTTTTTATTTTGGTTATCTTGTGAAAATCATGATCTGCAAAACCAATCTCGTTAAAGCATATTCACAGTCCTGTAGATTCTGTACCTTATCATAATCACAGCTTTAGAGATATTTTGCCATATAATATTTTAAATCTTAAGTTCTCTTAAATGAGCTGATATTACTGAATTACTGATTGGCCTGCATTTCTGCATAAGGTCTGACTTGTCTTGGTAGGTAAAGGATTAAGCACTTTGCTTTCACTGTATTAATCAAAGTATATTTATACGTACAATATGACATGCCAATAACACTGAAAATCAAACATATATAGCATCACTTTTCTGATATGTGCTGCAAGGAAAATTGATCTGCTAATTGATTTTTCTATATTCACCTTAGAACTTCTGAAGTTCGGCTGCAATACAAGCTTTTATACTCCAGAATTTGGTCTATAATGTCTTAGTATTTGTTTCAGAGTCTTCAGAGTCCTTATTCACCAGGCTTTGGAATGGTTTGACTGTATTTGGCTCTAAAATTGAGACTTGCTTGCAAAAATTGCTTAATTAAACGCATAAGCTGCAAGGACAGACCTAGAGCCCCAGTAAGGAAATTGTATCTAAAGTTAGACATTTGTGTACAAAGATCTGAGATAGCTTCTCTTAATGGACAGACTTCTGAACTTCCATTTTGTGCATTCAACAGTGATACCAGAAAAATTGCATTGTAAATTAAATTCCCATTAAAACAGGATGGCCTTTGAATCAATTCAAACTGACCCAGGGGTGTACGCAGAGACAAGAGAATAGGAGCTGCTTGGTTAGTCACATGTTTTGCACAGTTTCTAGTGCAAAAAGTTATTGGCTAAATTAAAAAAAAAAATGCAGGAAAGAATACTTTTATTAAAGAAAGAAGACCAGATGATGTACACAAATAGGACTTCTGTTGCTGACTTGGAAAGTTCTGAGTTTCCCATCTACAGGACAGGCATTTCATCAAAGCTCTGATATATTGATTTCCACTTAACAAAACTGGTGTCTGCTAAACTAATTTTTTTAGAACTAATTTATAATAACACTCTTGAATCCATAAAAATAACTGGATTGCAGTTCTTCCTTTTCAAATTTGTGTTCACCTGATAAATGTAAATTATATTCAGCAAGCATTTTTTTCTTACTCACATGGATTTTAGCATTTCAACTGCATATTCAGAAAGCTTGTACTTGTACATCAATGGTATATTTTTAGTATGCCTTAAAGACAGGAAAAGCAAAGCAGCAAACCAACCAAAGATTTTCAGCAGGACACACAATATAGTTTCTGATTTAAGAATTATAGTTCAGTATTCTTTGCAAGGAGTTAATATTTAAATTGTCATTATTATTAGAGGAAAAGGATGGATTGTACTGCATAGTTTCTACATCATGCTGAAAATCTGCCTCTACTGTATACTACACATTTTCCAATTCAATAGATAAGAGAAAAATTGCTCTCTGTATTTCCCAAAAGGCAGACATAATTTGTATGTATTTACATCTATCAACAGACACAGATTCTTATCTGGGAACACAATCAGACTTAGCAAGTATTGTATTAAGTTCCAGGGACAGGTCCTAGCTTTGCTGTGCTTTGAACTTTTCTTACCCATTGTAGCTTGGTAATTGTCTTACTCAAGCTTGAACTCAAACCAGTACCAAATGTTCTGTATCCAGATGTATGTCAATCCTTTTTAATTCTGAAATTCAGCTAATCACACTTTTTTTTTTTTTTTTTTCCATATGCAAACATGCTTTAAACATATACAGTCTGAGTGGGCCAAAAGTGTCCTATGTCCTTTTTTCCTTCACAGTTAGGGAATCCAGTTTTGAGTCACAGTGAGACTGAAGTTAAAGGATATCAAAGTAGATAAAAATCAACTTCTTTCTGAAAAACTGGAATTGCCTTTGTTCCATGGTGAAATTTTGTTTGCACCATTTTAATGCTAAGATAGAAATGCTAGACAAGACTGCAAATCGGGACAAGGCTTTGGAGCAACCTTGTCATTTCAAATCTTTCAGTATTTCCATTCTCCTTGTTGTATTCACTTGCTAATGAGCTTTTGAGACACTCCCTCAAGTGTCTTAGGCTGTCATCATGCAGAAGAACTTACTTTCAACTTCCCATTTAATGAAAAATGGGGGAGGGAAAATGCAATAAAAAGCATCTGCAGGCTGACCTGGCTCAATGATAGGTATGGCAATGCAAGATCTCTTTAGTTTGTTCTTTGGGAAATAGTGACATCAAGAGTTTGTCCCTTCTAATATACTCTCCATTATCTCTATTAATTTGGTATATTCCCAAGAAGTGTCAGTATCCAGCTACAGGAATATTAATGAGGAAATCAAACTGAATTTTAGTGGGAACTGGGAAATGATTTTTAGATAACTGAGTCCATTAAATTCACCTATACGTGGGAGTGAGATATTCCCTGGGTACTGAAGGAATATAGGAATGCATGTGCTGAGATACAGTAGCAATCAGACCAGCATCCTGTCTTTGCCAATGACTAATATGTATTTAGATAAAAAGCATATGGCAAGTGATAATTTGCCTACATATTCCAAATACACATTGCCCAGTTTTGTACAATATGTAGCTTATAGAGACCTCCTGAACCAGAGCTTGCACTGAAATTTGAACAGACATTTATGGATTTCTCCCTTATGGACTTGCCTAATTATTTTTTTAAACATAAGGTAGTTGGCATGCACAATATCCTGTGGCAGTGAGTTCTATAGTCTAGCTTTGTGCTGGGTTAGCAAAGCTCTACTTTTTTTTTTTTTTTTTTTTTTTTTCCCCTATAAAAATTCTGCTTGCTCTTTTCCTTTGCTGTCTTTAATATTGTGAAAGAGAAACAGTGGATAAGCATTGCTTACTCATTTTTTTTTCATATAGTTCAAGCTTTGATCTCTCCCTGTCACATGCCCCCTTAGTCACCTTCTTTCAGAGGTTGTTTTGGGCGTTTGAGTAGTCTTTCTTGTGTATTTATGGTAGACTTCATAAGAACCAATATTTTCAAGTAAAATGGTTTTTTCTTTTGCCATCTGGGAACTTCTCAGTAAATCATTTCAGTAGTGAATGTTTTTGAAAAGAGAATGGAACTGCATAACAACTTGAAAGTAAAAGTAATGATTTAAAAGTAACTATTCACAAGAGTCCAAAAGTAGAAGGGAAAGAAACAGAAGATCAGCACAGGATGCATATTACAACACAAGTTGTTTCCTGGGCACAGTGAGTGGTGACCCTGGACAAGTACGTCCTGAGTGTCTAGAAAATCAGTTTCCTATTGATTAAGTCAATGTCTGACTGGTATTTATAAGCTTTGATGAGATACCTTAATATAACTGTGAATGAGAAAGGCATCATGATTTGCTGTGATTTTCTTTATCCCCATTACAAACAGGGACAAAACTAACAGACTGATACTCTCCCCTCATTCATCCTCATCCTTCTCACTTAAGTTTCTTCATGAATATAAGCAAGTTTCTCAAGAGTTCAGCAGAAAACATAGTAGAGATCAGTGTTATAGGCTGAGGGCCATCATGTCATGCTAGAACAAATATATCCATAAAGGAAAAAGTCACAGTAAGTGGTATAGAATATAGTATAATCTGCTGCATATCACAGGCTATTAAATTTCAACTAAAAATTATATACTGTGTCAAAAATATCTTTAGTAAAACATGCCAATATTTAGAAGGTTAAATTTTAATATAACAGACAGACTGGGTACTGAATGTTATCATTTATACTGTAGTAACTGGGAATCTACGAGACAAGAGATTAACAGCTCTAAAAGTCTCCTTATAATGATGGAAAGTCCAGATACCACTAGGTAATACAGTAAGAGAACATTCCAGTATTCAAAAACATGATCTGCTGCTGCTTAGCAAACTTAATAAAAAGATCTTAACATTTCCAGAAGGAAAACTCATTCCAGCACTTTTCCCATCCTTAGAAGTGGCCAATAGCATTGTCACAAGAAAGGGTTTAGCAGGGAGCAGATGCCAAAGTCTGCTCCCTGCAGACACTTTGGATTTGGACACCCTGTTTTGGACTGGAGAGCTGTGACACGTAGATTTAAGCCATCTCATGACATTTCCCTTCAAGGCCAGAGAGGGTGTTCTAGCCTGGCTCACATGAGAAAGCATTACCTGCATTTCTCAAAGAACAAAAACTGGGCTTGAAAATGATGAAAGTGAATGAAACTGATGAGGTCAGAAGGATATGCTGGCTTCTGAGCAATGCTTGCTCGTGGAAAAAAGACTGCCTCTATTTTCCCAATACACAGAAACCGTCTGCTGTCTTTTGTTCTGCACAGCTATACTGCTCACTGCATGGTTCCCTTTGCATCTTATAACTATACCATATAAGTACAGCCTAACACTTGACCCATAGAACATGGGAAATGACACCCATCAAGGAAGTTAGAGTACTTATCTTCCTCTAGGGGCTGAGCAACATGCAGTGAACTGGTGAAAACATTAAGTTCCAAGCCAGGAGCCCCCAAAGGAGCTCTGTCTCTCCAGTAAACTCTCTCTCCAACACTTGACAATACGCCTCCTTCAGACTGGCCCTTGTAGGTAGAAAAAAACCCCTCAGTTCTAGGGATCCCCAAATTTTGCACTCATACAAATATGTTGTAGGCACACTCAGCTTTATTTGGGCTTGTCATCTACGTGTAAATAAAAGAAATAGCTATTTGTTAGGTACACTTGAATCTACTTTGAACTTGGGCAGGCTTAGAACGAAAACAGCATGCTTGATCTGAGCAAGGTCAAGGTGCCAACTCAGAAGCTTTTCCTTTCCTATTTTTCTGAATGCCCCCAAATATACTTGGAGATTAATGTCAGGAATGAGTACAAATAAAAAATCTAAACATTTTCTAGGACTTTTCCCTCAATCCCATCTTTTCCTTTCAATTTCTAGAGACTAATTGAAGCTGTTTTGACTAGCTCTGGTTGTCTATAAGAATGTAAATAATCATTATTTAAACATGTCAGGTTTAAAGATACCTTTAAGCAGTATCTTAAAGCAGTCAGATTTTATCTAACTGCTCCATTCCCAGACATTACCATATTCCATAATGTCATACCTGGCACTACAAAATGTTTTAGGCTTAGCTAAATGTTTTAAAACCTAAGTTATTTATAAATTATGTATCAGAAAATAAATTTTACTTCAATTAACTTAAAATTTTGAAGTGAGAAACTTACCTAAAACCTTCTAATTTTGCCCATTTTTATACCTTAATATGCTTTCTATATTAAGCAATCTCTTGCTGTTTTATATTCTGGAAGAAACCTCTTTTACTGTAGAACTGCTCCTAAGAAATGTTTTGTCTGTCAGCCACAAGAATGAAACACACAGACTGTTACCTCTCCAAGTCACCTCTATCTGGATTTCCATGCTAGGTTTAATGGCCCATACAATAAACATCATATTATTTTCAATCTCTAGTCTTTCATGTGGAAATTCTCACCTTCTTGATACACCACATTGTTGCTCACAAGTGATTTATTGTTTATTTCCCCCTTGAAGGTGAGAGCAGTCATATAACATTGCTAGGCTTTGAGGTGTGGGAAGGGACAGTGGATCCTGACCACATCTGTCCACCTGCCGCCATCACAGGGACAGCTCAGCTGCTCTTGAGACAGCAGCTGAACTGTCACAATTCCAGATCCAAGATATGAACATAAAGTGCCACTAATTTCCCTTCATATCTTATTCCAGACTAATAAGCTGTGGCAGTTCAACAGCTGCTAATGAAACAACTGAGTTGTCCCTGCAAGAGGGGGATAGACAGCTAGGTCTGGATGTGTAACGGGTCTGCACACATCTGGGCAGATAGTCTGCACCACTAAACATGTGTTTCTATACAAAATAAAAAATAAATAAATAGGAGTTTGCTTCAGGTGTCTAGAGAAATGCAACCTGTCTAGATTCTTAAAAAAATGTATCTTTCTTGGCTTATGATTCAGCCTGTCTGGTTTAGAGGAGCAGACAAATCTGGTTGAGGAAGATATACTTGGATGGAGTGAAAATGAATTAAACTGTATATATTGGCATCTCTGAATCACATTGAGATATGTTTCACAAATCTGGTGGCTATCGTATTTTCCTGCCAACTGAAAATAGTCAATGTGAGAAACAATTCTTGCTAAGTATTTGGGTTTTGGAAAGGAATTTCTCTGAGCTACAAAGCGTTGCTCTTCCTGGGCAAGCTCTGAGGAACATTTTGGCTATGCAACACCCTGAGGAATTAAAGCATGCCATGGCAGGGTGCCAAACACTGGAGTTGCACCAGCTACACAAGTAAATTTTTAGACTGGTCGCTTGCAGGCACCTGGCCCAATACAGGCAACACTCTCCCATATGACTGCTCTACATAGTCAGTCTGGATGCAGCCACCCTGTTTCCTAAGGAAAGTCCTTACAATTTTTAGTTTATTGGTCTTTACTGGACTATAGCAAGCTTTCATAAGGAAAAAAATATTTTTACCTCTTTTCTTATTTGGATAAATTATACTTATCTCCTTTTATTCCCTTTTTTTATTTTTTTTATTTTTTTTTCCCCTTTTGACTACTTCTTCAATGGATTTTTTTCCCATTTACAGCTACTTCTGTGTTTCAAGGTAGCATAATGTACGTTTCCAAAGCTAAGACGATGCAGCTTTGAAAGTAAATGAAGAAAGAACTCACAAGGTTAAGTTCAATATCCCACCATATTATGGAATATGATGTAAAAAATATAGCCTTCAAAAGGTATCATTCCTACAGCTACAAATTTCTCCTAGAAATAAACCGTAGCATTAAGATTTGAAAGGGAATTTCATAGTTTTCTGTTGCTGTTTTGTGAGCTTTTTGCATCTGTATGCTTACAAGGTAAAAAAAAAAAAAAAAAAAAAAAAAAAAAAAAAAAAAAAAAAAAAAAAAAAAAAAAAAAAAAAGAACACTCTAACACTCTTGTTTATGAATTGAATTTCTGATTTCTTTTATAGTCATGTAAATAGACACTGTATATATAATAATTAATGAAAGAAGAGAGTGAATCAGCTCACATTTAAAAACAGGGTGATCTTTTGTTCCTAATGAAGGCAATATTTCACACTATTTCATCAGCAAAATTGATATGAATTACTTAGCCTGGAGCAAAAAAAATACATATTTTTTGTTCTGTATGGATAAAAATTTAAATAATTTCAATTTAATTATGTCTATGCATTGCTCCAAAAGACACTTTATTAATAAAACCCAACCAAATGAACACTTATAAAAAAAAATAATAAATCACATCAAATGAAATCTCTGTATTCCTCTGAGAACCAGATTGTCCTGAAAAAAGTATCACTGAGCAGATAAAGTGTCAAAGATTAGATGAAACCGCAGCGGAACAAACCCAGAGATTTTTAATAACATTTCCAAATGATTGGTGCCCTTGACACTTTTGTTTTAAAGATGCAATCCATGCCAGATAAAATACAAGTTTCATAAAAGATACATGCCTAGACTATTCTTATAACAAGCATTTTTTTTCCCCATTTGGCTTTTGTCTTATAAAAACTCACGTATAAGGAATTATATTGCTGCACAGAGACCAAAAAATCATTAAGAGCCCTGTTTGAAGCTTCTCATGCTATACTTTGCAGCATAGAAACAAGGGCTCCCACTTTTTCTTAATGGAACATTTATGAAATTACTTGAGGGATGAACAGCTCTGAGAGTAGGCAGTGGGCTATGGGGCACAGCCTCCTTATTTGCTGCTTGTCTCCGTCCACAGTAGCTACTTCTACTGACTTCCCTAGGCTCAAAGACAGTGGACAAATTGGTCTCTGCTCTCCCATCATGGGCCTTTTCACTCAACTCCTAAGTAGAGTTTCCCCTCAGTCTGAAAGAAATAGAAGATATTCTTGCCCATCTTTCCTTTCCAGAGGCATAACTTGGATGGGAGACCTTAGCTGACATGTAAGTCTAGGAGATCTTGTCTTCATCATGAAGCAGGAGGATTTTCAGAACAGAAGTACCATCCTAGCTTGTACAGATTAGACCATTCCTGTTGAACATGGATATTAATGTATTGCAAGCATTTTGAAAATGTGTAGAAACAGTTTCTATATAAATAGAACATAGTCTTCT
>VZSV01000237.1:673690-685295 GCA_013398735.1 Nothocercus julius | reverse complement strand
TTCTCTTCTCTTCTCTTCTCTTCTCTTCTCTTCTCTTCTCTTCTCTTCGTTTCTCTTCGTTTCTCTTCGTTTCGTTTCTTTTTTTCCCTGTATCTGTGGAATTCCTTTTTGAAGGAATTTTTATTTAATTTTAAGTTGCAGTAAAAGAAGTATGAACCATTAAATACCAAAGGGAAAAGGATGAATAAAATAATAAATTGCATTAGTCTGCTGGGCTGGGATTGGCATGACTAAAAGTAGGCATATGCCAGTGAGCTAATCACACTAATTCTTTTTATAGATAATGGAGAGAAATTGACACTTCCAACAGAAGATTTATATCCTTTTAAAATGAGGGTTTGAACAAGGTCAAATGAATCACATTTTAAGCTGCCTTTTTCTTCTTCCCCACCACTGATTATAAAAGGAGTCTAAGGTGATTATAGGAAGACAGAGATGACTAAAATTTAAAAGTCCAACAAACAAAGAGAAAAAGCCATATTTTCACACATTGATCAAATAAGATATCCATAATTTATTAAAGAATAAAAGAGACTCAAAATGTATTAAATATCTGTTGTGATTTTTTTTTTTTCTCTGGGGGTGTAAAGCAAATTCAGTTCTGAGGGGATCATGAAAGCAAGCTAAAATCCTAATAAGCAATGAACAAAAAATGTCAGGCCCACAGGAAAAAGGAGAGATGTTATTGCAGAAACAGTGCACTAGGGATTCAAAATCTGCTTTGCATTTACAGATGTTTTTGAAGGTGATCTTGGGAAAAATAATTTATGTTGATACTTACATGAGAAAATGATAGCTGAAAGCGGGGGCCAGATGTCCAATGTTTACTAGATAAATAGGTAGGACATCAGAGATATTTTGAGTGGAGCATAAAACTATTTTTAAAATATAAATTGGACTCAAAGAGCAATAAATACACACACCATATTTTAGGCACCATATTTTGTCTGTAATTACTTTCATAAACAATTTAAATCTTATGGATCTTTTCTATGTCATAAATTTTGTGTCTGAATCCTGGACTATTCAGCGGCAGCTTTTCACATCTCTTTCAGCATCAAACGGACTTAAAATTGGTGTAGTTAATGAGGGGACAGCACTACTGAGTGCATCAGATGCTTTCCTATGGGAAAGGGAGTACGGCTGCTAGAAAGCAGCTCTATGTTTTACCCACGTTCTGCATGTTTCATACCCTACCCTCCTGGTACAGTTCAGAACACACATGTTTATTACGAGTGTAGCTTCAAATCTATACCAATCAATCATTTACTTATTTGAATCTACACCTGGAATTTAGTCATTCACACCAAATTAATAAAATTAATCTTCCTCATATTTTCTTTCAGTAAAAATACTCATACAAGAGAAAATGAGTTTGGAAGAGGAAAGCTATTGGGAGATTATTTTTCTGTATTCAGTAGTAATTGCGTCTTGAATCTATATCCAGAAGCACACAAGTATATAAAAATGCTATTAAAATTACTGAGATTTAAGCACATGATTTAAATTAGACACATATTTGAGGAAATTTAATGAGCTGAGATGGAATAAATCATCCTTCAGCTGGATAAATTTTCATTAAAATCAAATAAAGGTCCAAGAATGTGTCCCATAATATTTAAGACATATCTTTAACACGTTACAAGACCTGAATTATTAAAAAAGAGAACACAGGTTAGTTTTATAGCCTATACAGAAAAATGAGTTTTGAATTTTTTATAAAAACCTAAAAAGATTAATTATGACAAACCTACTGAGGAGTTAGCAGAAAGGCAAATGATAGATTACTGAAATTTGAAGATATACAAACAACATCATTAATTATCCACTTCAAATGAAGAACACATTTAGTAAAAATCTGTGTAAACCCAAATAGAGATTAGAGTGGAGGACTGGATACCTTTTTTGTTCCCCAGGGATCATTACCCAGAAAAATAATAACCATATAGGAGATAGAAGACAATTAGTGATGAGATAGAAATTAGATTTGCAATTAAATGTCAAAAATAATTTTAAAAAAACCACAAGGAATATGATGGATGTTGATGAATATGACATAAATTTAATTTTGTTTGAACTCTAGACAAAAAAAATAGTATCATCTCAATAGGGTCATTATTGAATAAACAGAATATAGATTTTTACATACCATAGAAACATGGTGCAAAGCAAGAAAAAAACAGGTCTAAAAGCAAAGTGTATAAAGTCAAAAGAGATATACACTATGTATAAAGCCTCCTTTAATGCTTTTGGATTAACGAAGATATTTCTATTAGCTCCAGTGCATGACTTATGGTCACTTAAATTAAAATGCAAGCATATATAAAAAAAATCTGATATACATTTATTACAACACTACCTAAATAAAAAAGAAAAAAGAGATTATCCTCCTAATGCTCTCTTTAGAATACCTCAGGATAAACATGTTAAATATTCTTCTATGGAGTAGTTTTAATATACCATTTGTAAACATTCTGAAGGATGAGCTTAAAAGTACATACCTAGTCTTTTCTTTTTTTTTAATATTTAGACAATTCTTCATCAAAGCTCTATTTGCTAATCAGACAATATACTTCTAATCATATAATATACTTCATAAAATAGGACAGGGAAAAATCTTCTGCTTACTTGCAAGGATTTACTAGTGTATTTTTCAATACGATATACAATAGGATCTCTGCCATTCATTCTATCACTAGTATCTGATAATACCTATTCTCTATACCCAAAATTTTATGTCATTCTATTGTAGAAATATTTTCTTCTGATAATTAAATTCTGTGTTTAAAAGGATGAAATAATAAATAAATAATAATACCAAGTATAAAATAATGGCAAAATACATCTTAATCATGTCCTGCACTTGGGGAGGAATAACCCCATGCATTAGTATAGGCTGGGGATCGACCTTCTGGAGAGCAGCTCTGCAGAGAGGGACCTGGGTGTCATGGATGACCATGAGGCAGCAGTGTGCCTTCATGGACAAGAAGGCCAAGGGGATCCTGGGGTGCATTAGGAAGAGCGTCTCCAGTAGGTCGAAGGAGGTGATCCTGCCCCGCTACTCAGCCCTGGTGAGGCCACATCTGGAGTACTGTGTCCAGATCTGGGCTCCCCAGTACAAGAGGGATGTGGAGCTGCTGGAGAGAGTCCAGCGCAGGGCTACGAGGATGATCCGGGGCCTGGAACATCTGCCCTATGAGGAAAGGCTGAGAGAGCTGGGCCTGTTCAGTCTGGAGAAGAGAAGGCTGAGAGGAGACCTGAACAGTGTCTAGAAGTACCTCAAGGGAGGCAGTGAGGAGGATGGGGTTGGCCTCTTCTCAGTGGTGGCCGCTGATAGGACTAGAGGAAATGGCCACAAACTGAAACACCAAAAGTCCCACAGGAACTTAAGGAAAAATTTCTTGACAGTGTTGGTGACAGAGCACTGGAACAGACTGCCAAGAGAGGTTGTGGAATTTCCTTCTCTAGAGATATTCAATGCCTGCTTGGACACAATCCTGTGCCACATGCTCTAGGTGACCCTGTGTGTGCAGGGAGGTTGGACTAGATGATCTCTAGAGGTCCCTTCCAACCTTAATGATTCTATGGTAGAATTCTATAATTTTCTTTTTGTCTGCAGATCTATGTTCTTTTCATGACATCTGCTAATTTTAGGATCATTTTTTTTGTGTGTGTGATTATATCTATATATTTCCTGTGGTATATTTCAAATATTAACTATCCAGGAAATAGTATTAAAATAGAATTGATACTTGTCATATTTTTATTGCATTAAATAACTGAAATAATTTAATATATCATTAAAGAATAAAATTGGTAAAATAAAATAATTAATAAGATCAAAATAATAAAGAAGTTAAGAAAACATAACATTGTATTGCCAAAGTAAAAGAATATTCTATAAGCAAATATGATATCTAATCACAATATATGAAATTGACATTTAAAACTATAAAATTTTGCCTATACAAGACATAGATTAAAAACAAAACTGCTTTAGAATATTCTATGTTTTTTACACAGTGATTTATATGCAGTTATGACTATATCCCTATTAGCCAAATGTAAAGCAGCTGACAAAGTAGTAATTTAAAATATCTCTTTCTGTGTATATAAATCACATCCTTATGTATTATGTATTAATTGTGTGTTTCCAGACATTGACTGTAAAATGTGTCTAGGAGGCGAGCTCAGAAGCATAATAGATCATATGAATCTAACTCCCTTTGTTAAAGTACTTACCTAAAACTCTCCAGACAGTAATTTTCAGGCAGAAAAAGCTGCAGTACTGCTAGGTAGCAAGAATATTTCTTTTTGTAGAGTCATAGAGCCAGAAAGTGAAATGACACTTCCTTAGATGTGTAGTTTTCAACATCTAAATTTTTTGAACCCCCAAATATTTTTCAGTGGAAGGATGGATCCTTGAATTGTGAACTTATGACTAATGACAGTTGACTTCTTTTCTTACCTTCAAAGCAGACAACCAGCTTGCTTAGCAGTTAACGAATCTCAGGTCAAAACACTTTCTCAATATCGCTAGTGGAAAGGACACTGAAGAAAGCCACAAATGGGACAAATATTTCCCCGTAAGCAAGTATCACATGCAGTCCTTTCTGTCTTCACAGCTCTTTCTCAGTACAGATTGCTTGGAAAGATCACCAGGGAAAAAAAAATCCCTATATTTAGTGTCTCTATATATTTGCTTCTGAAAGCAAGAATTGTTATCTCTAGAGTGGACTTCATTCAGATAGTTCAGATGTTTATATCTAGATTAGTTCAGATGACTGATATTTCACAACCAAGGGGAACAAAGAAGGAGGTCTGCTTCAGGGCAAGGCAGTTCATCTAACCGGACTTCAGATGCCTATGGTGGGATTCAGCTTAAGATAAAGACACTCAAATGTAGATGCTTTTATGCAAGTGTCGACACTTGAGGAAAGTGCATAGGAGTCTACACAGGGCTAGCAAACACAACTCAAGATCTATGGGATATTGATGCTCTCTCAGAGAGGTAGACTGAGGCCAGAAGCTTTAAGATATCTCAAATGCATCTTATGCCTATGGCTTGACAAACAAACTGAACTTGTAACAAAAAGCCTGTTGACCTCTAGGGTCATTTAGTTATCTGATATTAAATGTTTCTAAAACATAAACATCTGGTGTCATTCCAGTTGGTCTTGAATATGCAATGTGATGTTCCTAAAAGTTATAGGTTTCCTAAGTTTTTTGTTTGTTTGTTTGTTTGTTTGTCACATCTGCCAGCTCAACGTGAGTATCCCGGATTACTCAGGTGTCTCAGAAAGGATTAAATAATTCCTTTTAAGCCCAAGAATTACTTTGGCAGAGTTTGTTTTATATGGTCTACTTGCTGAACTGACTAGATGTCTATCAATGAGAATAGTAGGCACCTATGCAGATATCTCTATGCAGATATATATATTTGAGTTTCTTTATGTGGAACTGAGTCTCACTTTCCAATGCACATCATATCTAAGTTAGGGTCCCTTTATAATAATGGTCATAAAATAGTGTAGGAATTCATTTAACTTTTTTTTTATTATTATATTTATTTTAGGATGAGATGAGTTGTCTCTAAAAGTACCCACTTTTTTCTTCATTGGCCATAATATGAGTCTACACAAGCATGTTAGATGCAGACGTTAAAACTTCTGCATTTGTTCACACTTCTCACTTCTTTGCATTAATTTTATCATCCATTTACTTTCTATCTGCTCTGTGTTCCTCTATTTTATTTGAGGCCTATTATTGTAAATTTGGAGAATCAGATGATAAGTATTTAGAGGAAGACTAGATTGTCTCTTTCATCACACAATTGCTAATGCCCTCCAATATTAGTTTTTGTGTTCTGACAGTCTATTCTTCCATATCAGCTTTTGCCAAATCTTCTTTTGGGAGGGTTAAACTTAATACCCTTGAAGCTGCCTCTCACCTCTCTCCTTCGTAATGAACTTAAAAAAAAAAAAAAAAAAAAAAAAAAAGGAGAGGGAGGTGAATGGTCTTTTCTAGTAGAAGCTATGTCTTTGGTTCATTAGGAATTCTTTCAAGTTATCCCCCAAAATGATGGTAAAATTTGCCTTTATTCATATTCCTCATTATTTCCTGAGTTTCAAGGAAAAAGATGACAGTAAAAACCACATGGCAGACATATACTATAAAAAGTAATTCCTTAGTCCTTAAATGTTCTCTATAGCATGTATGTAGTCTGAAAAGAAGTGAAAATTTCAGAAGAAAAAAAATAATGTTTAAAAGTCATTATGACATTATGGTTATGTGACCCACAAAGGATTTGAAATGAAGTCTGTCTGACCACAGACTTTATATCTATCTTGAGAAATATTTGTTGTTTTTGTTGTTTTGCAACATAGCAAAATAGGAACACTTTTATTTAATCACTTTATCAGCACCTTCTGAAGATAACTGTGTCAAAGACTCGGAACACAAAACCTTCAGCAAATGTGTGTGAGAAAGAGATAGACATAGAATTACTTAAGATAAATGAATATCTTTCTTACTCTGTTAATTTTTCTGTGAAGCAAGGCATTCGGTGAAAGTAGGTATATTTCAACTGTGCAGCATAAGGAGCAGTTTAAGGACAGCACTTGCTCACGTACCAAGACTGCTTTAAAACTGTCTTTTTTTTTTTAAATAGATATTTGCTAAAAAATTTAGATAAGCCACTGAGCAGCATGTTTTGCTACGGAAAGTTTATTTGTTGCACCTGGTGATTTAAAAGGTTATTTGAAATATCCTGAACAACAAAAAACATAATCCTAGTAATTACTGTATGAAGAGATAAAAGCTTTGGGTCTGCAGTCCATTTTCTTTCTATGAAACACACACTTTTTTTTTTTTTTTTCATAATATTTCTTAAGCTTCTTGTCATTGAACAAGATGATTTTAATGCTAATATTATTTGCCTATGAATTAATTTAAGAAGTTAACATAATTAATAACATGCCTAAATACAGTATACATTTCTGTATACTGTATACATTGGATGGCAGTTTGGTATAAACAGGAAAAGAGAAAATTACCTTGGACCTAAGGTTCTTGTGTTATTATTGTTCTTTCTGAAACAAGACCACCTATCAGGTAAAATGTGAAAACTACAAAAAGATGCTGTAAACCCTTCCTTTAAGGTAATAATCATTATTTACTTTAGCAATCCCAAAACACATCTGTGTGCACAAAGACAGATGAGTAAAGGCTAAAGATGGCATAAAAACATAAACATTTTTAAATATGTAATATAGAAAACTTTCCTCCGCAGAGGTATTAATTATCTAAATGGTTTGTATCTTTTTCATTCTTCTACGCTGTTCAAGACCATTAAATAGACACAGAATGCATTGGAATCACTATAGTTGCAAATATATAAGAGAAGGAAGCTCTTATAATATGCAATATCCATTTTTCAACAAAATATTTTTATTAAAGAAATATATATATTTAGCCATATATCTATTCTGTTTCCTGATATGAATTTGTTTGCTTTGGACTATGCAGGCTGAAGGATGTTTTGTGGACAGGCCTTTAGTTTATTTTTAATGTGTTTAATCACCCAGAATTTTATTTATTCCACACACAGTGTGGACTCTTCCACACAGAGTGAAGAATCAATTAAGTTATATGCATTAGTTTACATTGTTGGTGATTCTAAATCCAAAGCTATCTAAATCTGTGGAAAGTAAACTTAACCCCTTCCTCCTTGTTGAGAGAGTTTCATTTCAGCTGATTTCAGTAATCTAAAAGATTAGAAATAGTTATACGCTGAAATGGAAATTCATCACTTAATGTCACTTGATGAAACTGGATTTAATGACCAAAAAATATCAAAAATCAAAAATAATAATAAAAAACCTACCTTCTTCCCCGTTTCTTTTAAAAAACAAAGTGCATTTCCAATATCAATTTAAAGCTTTTGGAATTGCTAAGGCTTTGTCTGATTCTTAATTGTTCAGCCAGAGTCAGGAATCAAAATATTTTTATGGTTCATATAGTACACCATTAATCCAGCCAGTAAAAATCTGTTGCACACCAAGTTGAGCTCCTCAGTATGTATGATCCACTGGCAGCATCTACATACTTGATTTTGGTCTAGTGCAGCATAAATTGTCAGAGCATCTGTCTTGTTTTGGTCTCAGTCTGCTCTCAGGAACTAGCTTCTTCATGAACCAGGAGAAACCCTAGAAAAGTCAGATCTTTGTCCAGAAGTTTCTCAGTTATTTTAAGTTACCAAAATATATTTCCCAAGGTCAACAGAACCCATACTGACATTAATCCATTAGTGATATCATACTTATCATTGATAATAAATAAGCGATAAAACATAGGTACAAGCCAAGTGAGTTCTCTTCTTTCATTCCTCAGCAAAGACTCCATGTCAATCACCTCAGTCATGTTTTGAGTATACATTTTCCATAGCTATCATGTAACAACCCACATGAATCAAAGAATGTTTTTATCTAGACTGAGAATATTTCCTTGCTTTGGGAACTCTGACAGTGTATGCCATCCTAGTTTCCCCTTTGATTTTCTGTTCCTTCATCCCTCTTCCTTGCACTCTATCATTCCTTTTTCTTGGCCTTTTTTTGCAGTGCTGACACATTGCAGGAAGACAAGATGACAGCCCCTATAAGGCATGGTGTCCCTGTGGCATTGAGAGACCATTAACCCTTCTTGCTTTTTTCAGAAACACAATTAAGACCAACCTGTTTTGCCCCAGGCTGGTATAGTTACTTCTGAGGTCAAAACTATGTTATATTCTTTTCAAACCAAGCTTTGTCCTCTTTTCTTTCCTAATTTTACTATCTGCCACATGTTGGTTTATCTTCACTTTAGCCTGAGATCCACATGTTTTTCAGGCCATGCAATTCACTTTCCCAGGAAGAGCCAGGGAATCTTACATAACATTAGGATTAGCATGCTGGTGTGTGCATCAGATGATCGTGGAGCAGAAGCCCAGCAAAGAAACCTTAGGAATTATTAATTCGCAGGCAGTCGGGCCAGCATTTTTTATGTTCTAAATAATTTTTTTTCCCCATTCATCTTCATTTTAAAGAAATGCCCAAGAGCAACTGGTAACCAGAGGCCTCTGTTTCATAAAAATATTTGTTATAAAAATTATATCTTCACTTCCTGTATTTTTTTTTCCTGAATGCATCTTGCTTCCCTAAAAGAGAAATATACACAATAACTGCCATGAAGTTCAGTCAATACAATATTAATAAAATTTAGCAACCTCACTTTCATGATAAAGATCTGCTGTCTTGACCTGAAGCTTCATGATGATCTGAGCTATTTTAAGGGCCTGTAATGGCCAAAAGAAGGCACAAATCATTCCTTCTGTCTCACTCCAGTCTTTGCCTATTCTTCCTCCTCTCTCCATGCTCCCAGGAACATTTTACTGGTTCCATCCTTGATTTTTTTTCTGATATTTATGAGATGACTAAACTCATGAATCCCTCAAAGCACATCATGTAAAATAGTAATTTAAAGAGAGCCTGGGTCCATGTTGTAACTTTGCAGCCAAACTGGCACAACTGGTCCACATCAATATTATTAAACACTTTTACAAACCAAAACAAGCTGGAGCATCCAAATTACCTTTAGGAAATATTCCCTGGCCCATGCTAAATCTTGAGTTGTACCTGGGCAAATTTTGACAGATTCCACTATCTGGCCTTTGCCAAAGCCATGCCAGGACCATTTTAACAAATTAAAATTATTGGGAATCAGAGCCTTTCATCCAGCATAATTTGTTTTAATAGATACATCCTACTTATCCCTAGTTTTTCTTATAATAGAAGCTCAGACAATGCCTAGCTGAAAACAGAAGTACAGATGAGCTGACTGAAGCTCAATTTTGACAAATACCACAGTGCTGATTGATTTGAGAACATAGAGGATTTCTGTTTTGCTTTCTGCTTTGCTTTCTGTTACCTCAACTTTAAAGTGTTACAGTTCATGCTCTCTTAATGCTGTATGGAGCATACAGCAATACCTCATCACAGAACTTTGGTCTGTGATCTAAGATGGATATTAGCTAGAATTCGTATAGATTTAGAATGCATCAGTTATGTCTTTTAAAGTATCCCTACATTGCCTAAAACAGCTTTTCAAGTGATGAGTTCCTTCTAATACCACAAATGCAACAGGGTCACATGTACTCTATGTATATTTCTCAAAAGCACAAGGTCTAGATGACAGAATTCCATTTAAAAATAAGAAAACTTTTTAAGAGCATTATCTCAGGTCTTATATTTTAACTCCAAGTTTTTTTTTTTTTTTTTTTTTTTTTATCGTCACATTTTCAACAGCCAAAGGTCAAAATAAATGCAGTTGCATTTGATTTTTTTTTCTAAGTAAAAATGCTTAAATTCAGAGAACTGAATGTTTTTTGTTCTGTAATTTCTGTTTCATTAGTAGTTGAAAAAATAAATAAATTGAGTTTTAGTTTTGGAAATGTGGCAAGATGTGTGTATTATTCATTAAATATAGGAAGACAAAAGAAGAAATCATGAGAAATTTAATAGAACACTTCAAAAAATTACCTTTTGATATGAACATGAATGCAAAACCAAAAACAATAATAATAAAAAAAAAAAATCAGAAACAACATTCAGTAGCCTAGGTCAATTTTATGAGAATTTCCAAAAAATCTCAGAGTATTCTTAAGGAAATATATTTCAAAATGACAATGATCAAGAGTAATGGAAATATAAGTACTAGTCATCCTAGACTTTTATTATTCATGATGATAAACAAACACTTCTGGAATTCTTTCATTTATTCTGTTTTAGATCTCTACCTCAGAATTGTAAACAAATAAACATATGCCTATGTAATAAATAATAGGCACTCTTTCGAATGTGTCTTAATTGACAGTAAAGGGAGCGAAATGGCAAACTTAAGTATAGACAACAATAGTGTAGGTGGCAAAATATTGCATGATGAATCCCTGTAAGAGTTCTCCATCAGAGCAGATTTCATTTTGACATGGTATGTTAGAAAGTGTCTAGGTATTAAACAGAACCTTCAGCGGGATTCATTTGACAAGTTTTAGCCATCCAAAAAGGAGATCTCTTTATTTGTCTGAAGCCGGAAGAAAATTTGCTGGGATCTAGATTTGGAGACAGCTGAAAAAAAGACAGATGTCCACTCATGACAAGATAAGACCCTCAGGATGCTATTATTTTTTTATATAACTGAAATAATAACAATGTCCATGCATAATACTTCCACATTTCACAGAATATCAAATATGGAAGTAGTAAAAACATTTTAGAAGTACATGTTGTTAGGATTAAATAGTTAGAACTGGCAACACTAGATTCCTCAACTAGAATCATAGAATCATAGAATCATAGAATCATAGAATGCTTAAGGTTGGAAGGAACCTCTAGAGATCATCTAGTCCAACCCCCCTGCTCAAGCAGGGACACCTACAGCATGTGGCTCAGGACTGCATCCAAGCGGGTCTTGAAGGTCTCCAGAGAAGGAGACTCCACAACCTCTCTGGGCAGCCTGTTCCAGTGCTCTGTCACCCTCACTGTCAAGAAATTTTTCCTAAAGTTCCTGTGGA
>VZSV01000237.1:608974-668920 GCA_013398735.1 Nothocercus julius | reverse complement strand
TTCTTCCTGTTATTAAATGGCTTTGATTTCCCAATTTATGAATAATTCCTTTTGGATAAAATCTTAACTAAACATAGCATATAAAGCAAGCTTGCAAAACTCTCCACTGCATCGTTCATTATCATATTTTGTGCTGTCAGCAGTTCACTGTAAAATATCTTATGATGTTGCTTGTATGCTTCTCCATGATAGTATGTGAAGTCTGTTGTGTGATTAAAGTATAATCACAGTGAACCCAAACACCGAGAAAGCACTATGACTAGTGGGGAAACCATAATAATCAAGTCAATGAAAATGGATCACATTGAAGCTATTACTCAAAAGATCATCTAAGCAGAAGGGTTAAACCATTGACCCTGGTGTGAAACCCACCAAAATGTGCCAAGAAAAGAACGTCTTTCTCTGGAAAGCCAAATAAACTAAAAGAATTATTGCCTAACAAGGTATAGGGTGCCAGTGGGAAGAGAATCTGGAGATAGAGTAAAACTTATTATGCAGTGTTTTAAGGGAATTATGGAATATGTGAAACAACTTGTGTGATTTTTAGAGGAAATCACACAGAGAATCACACAGAATGGCTGAGGTTGGAAGGGATCTCTAGAAATCATCTAGTCCAACCCCCCTGCTCAAGCAGGGACACCTACAGCACGTGGCACAGGGTGGCATCCAGGTGGGTTTGGAAGATCTCCAGAGAAGGAGACTCCACAGCCTCTCTGGGCAGCCTGTGCCAGGGCTCTGTCACCCTCACAGGAAAGAAGTTCTTCCTCACATGGAGGTGGAACTTCCTGTGTTTCAACTTGCACCCATTACTCCTTGTCCTGTCACTAGCCACCACCAAGAAGAGTTTGGCGCCATCTTCTTTACATTTTCCTCTCAGGTATTTATACTTATTGATCAGATCCCTTCTCAATCTTTTCTTCTCCAGGCTAAACAGGCCCAGTTCACTTAGTCTTTCCTCATACTATAGATGCTCCAGTCTGTTAATCATCTTTGTTGCTGTATGTTGGACCCTCCCTAGAAGCTCCATGTCTCTCTTGTACTGGGCAGCCCAGAACTGCACACAACACTGCAGGCGCAGCCTCACCAGAGATGAATAGAGGGGCAGGATCACCCCCTTTGCCCTGATGGCAACACTTCTCCTAATGCAGGCCAGGGTTAAAATGGATAGTTTTTTGTTTTTGTTGTTTGTTTGTTTGTTTGTAAGCAAGTGGCTAGTCTTGGGAAGACTTGCATCTGATTAGTGCGGTCTATCCTACATTCTTATTAAATCCTGTTTCTACCTTTGAGGGGCATGCATTCCCTGTTCTGAGCTGCCATGTGTGCAGAAAGTAAAGCCAAACAACCTGCTAAGGAGAAGGAAATGTCTTGGTGCCACCCCTGGAGGGGAAGGCTGACAGGCCCAGGGTACCCAGCTCTGGGTAGCAGCAGCTAGTGGGTCCAGCAGCCAGCTAGACTGAGTGTGCAAGGGCAGCCACAGGAGAGACACACTATCTCTCTGTGTGTGTGTGTGTGTGTGTGTGTGTGTGTGTGTGTGTGTGTGTGTGTGTGTGTATGTCTGTGTCTGTGTGTGTGTCTGTGTGTGTGTATATTCCACTAGCAATCTTCAATCCTGATGAGCTGGAAGGGAAGAAGAGGACCGAGGCATCCGCAGTGCTCACGCTTTTGTGAGCACTGTTGGTGGTTATGTGAGTGCCACTAAGGGCACCACTCTCTGTGCTGATCTGTGTAGATATCTGTAAGTGCAGTGTGTGTGGTGCATGTGCATTTTGGGAATACATGCTCAGCCTCATTCCTGGCTCAGCATGAGCTACAAAAATTCAGCAGCCTTGCAGCTAACAGGTTGGTACAGATCCCCTTCAGATCTGAACGACCACTGGATTCACCACCTTTCATCTCATATTCTACTGGAAAACTAAGTCTGTCTCCAAGCCAGAAAGGCTACAGAGCACTCCTCATTGGAAATGTTTAGATTAGAGAAACAATCTGTCAAGAATGGTATAGATGCAATTGATCTTACTTGGGGAAGAATGGACAAGCTATATGAGGTCACTTCCAGCCTTATGATTCGATTAATCTCCATCATTTAGACCATTATTCATACTCTTGGAAATAGACAACCTCTGAAAAAGCTGGGCTGCTTCTCTCTGGCAACAAGGAGACTAAAAGGTGAGCTGGCAGCCCAAGAGGCTCAGAAGGTGAGTTACAGTTACCTAAAGAGCCGTTACCAATGGCAGAATCAATCTTTTCTTGTTCTTTATTGAAATGGGAATGATGAAAACAAGGTCAGCAATCACAAGTTGCAGATTGGGAGGTTCAGATGAGATATGTATGAAAAGGTTCTTCACTAGGATGGTAGTGCAGCACTGCAGCACGTTTGCTAGAAAAACTGACTGAATTTTGCGGGCATTTAATAGAATTCTGCCCTTTCAAAAACTGAGCAAATGGAAAAAAAAATCTCCTGACGTATTTGCCTACTTTCCTATAATGTGAGAGTTAAAATAACAGAGGATTTTCTTTACTCACTAGTGTTCCTAGGTTTAGTAATCTATGATTAATGAATTTTAGCCAGTGGTGAGAGTTAACAAATGGTAGGAACTTCCCTAGACACTATGCTGATCTTGGGATATGTTTTGGAGAGAAATCATTTTATCATTGCATTTTATCATTGGAGAGTATCATTTTATTATTTCTCATTCCCAGGCCATCAAAACTCTTTAAAAAGTTGGGGGTGAGGGGAGGAGGAGGACGGGGAGGAGGAGAGGAGGGTGAAATAAAAAAGAAAAGTCTTTTTCAGGGAGGAAACTGAGTAAATAAGTAAGTAAGTATTTCAGAATTTCAATGGCCGTTTTATACTGCATCCCAGATGAGTCTTTCTGTGGCTTTCATATAGTGCTTTCATTACATTTCAACCCTCATGAGCCCCCTAGAAGACATGAGAAAAGGGTTGCCTAGCTTGCAGATTCTGAGAGTGGTTATGTGTAAGTTAAGCAGTCAGCAGTAGGCCTCTTGTGAACATATCTAGGGGCTGAACTTCAGACTTGAGACTTTTGATATCAAAAGCTTAAGCCCTTCCTGGAATCAATTTAATATATCTTTGTTTATTTGACAATTTGGCACATAGTTTAAACCAGTCATCTGCTCTGAACAGAAAGACACAGATGGCAATTTATTGCACCTATCTTAGACATTTATATTTGGACAAGATGAAAAAACCTTCTGGAGGTGCTCATCTCTTCACTGGATGCAGCTTCTATTTATGTTTTTAAATTCTAACTCTGAAGAATGTTGTTGAAGTTGTGCCAAACATAATGACATGTCTATACCATAACACACAGCATAATTTAACACAGCAGGTCTGAGATGGAAATACTATATTATGAAGTGAGTGTTCTTCCATGCAAACTGAGCACAACCTGACACGTGCACAACCTGTTCAAATGCTAGAGTGTGAGCACAATAATGCTGCTTCTTGATTTAAGCTATCACATTTTTATAATGCACCACTACCCTGTGGTGTGACACCTTGTCTAGTTTAGGGAACTTTGCTTCACAGCTCCCACTGTTTCTGATTCGTAGGGCAGTCCACAAAGACAAAAAGAAGAGATGTTTATGCTTGCAGGGTGGGCTTGTCATAGCTCTCATTGAAAATAAATAGGATATAACTCCTCAGTTTTTTCAGGTTCTTTTGAAAAACTTTTAGTGTGGAAGCACATGACTGAGTGCAATATCTGCAGTATCTCACATCTCTATTCATCATCCCAGGGTCCTTTGGGAAATACTGAAACACACCTTAGGAAGAAAGCATCAAAAACAGGTGAGATAAATTGCCCCAAAAGCTACATGCAGACATATAAATTTAGTTGAAGTAAATCTCATCCTCACAGATAATTTAACAAAAATAGTCAAATACTTTCTCCATTAAAAATGGCAGTAACAACTAATTTGTATAGCTGAATTACTTGTCAAATATGCCTCCCTGTTT
Organism: Nothocercus julius; assembly: GCA_013398735.1. Lineage (NCBI taxonomy): Eukaryota > Metazoa > Chordata > Aves > Tinamiformes > Tinamidae > Nothocercus > Nothocercus julius. The sequence goes on along the minus strand of VZSV01000237.1, from coordinate 664,938 downwards.
TTCTTTCTTTATCTAATCACCTCCCCGGCTGAGTATAATGATCCCAAAGCATTCACAGAGTTACGGATCACAGAATGGTTGAGGTTGGAAGGGACCTCTAAAATTTGGTCCAACCCCCCTGCTCAAGCAGGGACACCTAGAGTATGTGGCATGAGCAGTACGGAAGGAGTAATGCGACTCTGGAAGTCACTGCAATTCAGATCCTGTCTGAACTCCTCAGTTTTTAGATATCTGGGTTTAAAAACAAACAATCCACACTGGAAGAGGTGCAGAGAAGAGAAAGGGAAAAATTACCATCTCCCCTCTACTACTCATCTCTCTAAGCAGTCCCTTCTACTGGAGGGCATCCTGCAGGCACACAGAGACCTGCCCAAAGGGATTTGTCATGCACTAGGGAGTTACAAGTCCCTTGCCCTCTTCTCCTCCTCAGTCTTGCTCCTGCCCCTCTGTCCTGCTCTGTAAATACCTCTCATTAGTGACATTCAGTCTAGGTTGCATAGCCCATCCCTTATCTTCCTTTGAGGAGGGCCAAATCAGTGAATCACTGGTAGAAAGAAATAATCACTGCATGATTTTAAAGATGCTGATGATTTAGTTTGAGAATAGATGCCTTTTTAGGTTTTCTTGGCTGCAGTGCACGAGGAAATAAAGCTTGACCCATGCAACCCTGATTTGATGCTGCAAATAGCAATAAAATGACAGAAAGAGCAAGGCAACGTTTTCTCTTGACTATGACAAAACCAACAGGTTTCAAGGGTAATATTGCAGCCTTAAATGCTGCAAATATGATAGTACAAAATGGCTTTGGGAGTGATCTGGATACATTAAACAGTCAGCCTTAAAATAGTCTCCTAATAGATAAGTTTCTCAGCATTAGCTATGTTATCTAAGCCTCTCTATTCTTCCTACTGGGAACACCTGCAAACACTGAGATAGTACATTAGGAGTTTAGCTATTTTTTATCTCCTGAAAACACACTACTTTTTAAGGGCAACCACTTTATATAACAGGTTAGACACAAGCACACACACACACACACACACACACACACACACACACACACACATATGTAATATATATATATCTGCAGGCTTGTTTGTGTATATATATATATAGAGAAAACATACTTATTAGCTAATCAATGTTGCATTCATGATTTTAGATATTTCCTTTTCTGGATGCTCATCCTGCCTATCTTTTAGAGGAACTTCATTTTTGAAGTTGAGTTTTTTTCACTTTCTTAATATCATGTGCTAAAATCAGTCCTTTTCTTACATGGAGATATCCTAAATTCACATTTTATTGTCATATAGTTTTTGAAAATTTAGTGTGATATTCAATGATCTTACCTAAATTTAATATCTTAATCAGTATTTGACTGAAAAGCTGGAAATCTTTTAGAAACCACTGAAAGCGATATGTGAAAGGGCTTCTTTCTCAGGTATGGTTCAATCTTAATACACCAAATACTTAAAGTAATTGAGGGACTTTCCACACTAAAATTTTCATAGAGCATAGACCTAATAAAAATTTATATCATTTACTCTTTCAATTAGTTACGTGATAGAGAGTCTTTTGTCATTCACAGGTTTCTTCAGTGTATCCACTATCTTTCTCCCAGACTACACACACATTTTAGTTTACTTTTTATTGTTTACATAAGATGCTTGAATTTTCAGTACACGTCTGTAATTTATTGGGTTCTGAATTGCATTTAAGGAAATCTTAGAAAACCTGAATAACTTTAAATGTTTTGTATGAATTCCACACTGCTCTTGATTACAGAACTACTTCAACCAATACTTCATAGCAAAACCTCAAAAGTATGCTCCTCAGTCACCCGTTGATGCATTCAGAAAGTCAAAATGAATTATATATTTAATTTATAAAATAAAGCTTAACACATATTCAGTAAAACATGTTAAAAAAGAATCAACATAACATAAAATGTGATAAGTATACATCCTCCAAAATCACTAGAAAGTGTAATTTGATCATCAAATTCTAAATGCACATAAATACACCAATGATCCAGAGGATGACTGAATTAAGTCCTGTCCTATATTAACTTGCAGAAAATGAAAATCACCTGAATTTAAAACATCCTTCCTGACAGAAATACAGCAACAATAAAAGCATCCTGTATATTCAGTTGCATGCAGTGAATCTGATATTCCTCTTATCTTTACCTGCTCATCATAACAGTCATTCTTTCACCATCCTCAGGCTCTGTAAACTGTTTTGCATTTATTTAGTCCTTTAGTCAGGCTGACTGTTGTTTTGTTTGTTCAGATCACAGGTGACTTTCAAAAGCACAACCCTCTGTGGAGCTAGGGAGATTAAATGTTTTGTATTACAAAGTATTGCTGTGGAACAAGAAGAACAATTCCACTGTTAAAAAAAAAAAAAAAANTAAAAAAAAAAAAAGTAAAGGAGATTTAAAATTAAGCTGAAAATTTCATATATGTAACCCTTAAGAGTGAAGTTTTGCCTTCTAAAGAATTCATTTTTAAGAGGCGTATCTGAATGGCTAACAACCTGCCTACTTTTTCTGTTTTAGCTAGTCTGTTGAAACACGTAGCATGTCTCTCCACAGTCCTTTTTGAGAGTCCAGATTCATTATAAACTTGTTTGACCATCACACCTGCGGCAACTGCTGACATGTTAACATAACCTCTGACAGTTTTTTAGAGTGTGTTTAGGCCTGGGTCTGATACGACTAGCAGTACTTTAATCCTGAAACATTTTTGAGGATTTAACTTGTTATTGGTAGGGCAGCCTTGTTATCTACAGTTCTGTAATGCTTACACAATCCAATTAAACAAACAAACAAACAGCCCTCCCAAATAAATATATAATAAAGTATTTAAACAGTCGTAGTTTATTTCATACAATATTCTACCATGTGATACTATTTTAGAATTCTGTAATTCATACTGTGCTGCTGATGTAAGTGAAGCCATTCTTCAGTCGAAATCAAGGAAAAATTAACTTCTTTATGTCCTAGGTCCTTCATGATTTAAAACCAATATTTGAGGTTGCTTTGCCAGGACATAATATTTAAATATGTCATCTTAATGTAATTAATTTCTCTGAGAGATTATCATATTTTTCTGTATTTAAAAAAGCAGAATAAGAAATCAAAAGAATGGTAATTTCAATAATTATTTTGTTTGTATTATTATAATTAAGCAGTCAGAGACAGGAAGCAGGGCCCATTTTTACTAGCCTTACTCAAAAAGAATTAAAATGTATTTTATGTATACATATCTATATATGAAAATTAAAGGTAGACTTTAGTAAATTCTGGAATCTACAAGGCATCTGAATAATGATGTTCTTTGTACTGGCATCTGTGAATTCTTCACTTTCTAATTGTTGTCATCATTGGTACCATGACAACTTTAAGAAGACTTTTATTATTTTAACCTAAGTGAAATAATAATGCTGATGAATGACCCACTTTCTTTTGCTTTATAGCAACAATGAGAAAGAATAGTCTTTCCTATCACATCAGAGTTAAAAGAGACAAACTACATACAAATAAGATAAAGTCCAGCATTGTAAGTCCTAACAACCTATGCTCCCTATTTCATGCATTTGGAAAGTGCACAAGCCAGGAAAATAAGTGAAAAAACACCAAAGCTAGAAAGTGGAAAATGCCAGTGAGAGAATGTGGGAGAACCACATGTAAATCACGCCTCTCTGGGGAGAAGTAAGCGTTCTGTTTCACTTGAGATTTCAGATCTTTAACGTCTTCTTCATTTTAACTGCTTGTACCAGATCAATCAACAAGGGTGTGTGTGAGTGTGAGTGCACACTCATGTGTGTGCTTTTGCATATGTTGCTGCTTTTACAGGTAGTACTAGGCTAGAAGAAACCATTCAGGTGACCCATGTTCTGTTCCCAGCTGTGCCTTATGTCTCTGGCTGTTTTTCACCCTCTACATCATGCTCTGACCAATGATCTGTAATTTATTAAGGGATATGGCTTTCTCAGTCCTTTTTGCTGAATCTGTTTTAGCAGCATAAAGTAATTGAGTTTTTCTCGGGTCAGAGTGAACAAGGGTTCTGATAAGCAGGGTGTGTATGTTGAAAACTGAGATTGAAAACCCTTCTCCAGTTAATTAATTATTAATTAGATTTTGGTTTAGGTTCCACACAGAGCTGCATATTCCAAGGAGAGTTGCTGAGAGCTGCCTGACTTAAAGCAATCTCCAGATGAAAATCCCGCATAGGAAATCTCACTTCTAATCCTTTCTCCAAATAAATTAAAAGGGGGGTTGGGAGCTATATTTCCCATAACTCAAGTAAAATCTCTCACCAATGAACTATTTCTATACTTTAGTGAGGTTGATAAGGCATCGTGGTCTGAGAACTACTGCAATACAGGTAACATGTACTTGTTGACACTGAGCACGTTGGTGCCATTAGGATTCTACCTACAGGCATAAATTTAGGCTACATATCTACTAGTAAATTACAAAGTGGCAGGGAGTATTCCCAGCACTGTGATTCAATCATCTGAATTGCTTAGTTGTTAGCTGTGCCCAATACATTTGTGGCTTGGGCCAATTCCTATTTCTAATAGGTATTTTTTTGAATGGCTACCCTATCTGAAGGCTAAAAGACTATAGGAACATGTATTTAGGCCATTTAGCACCTAAGTCCAGTTATGGATGCAATTTACTAGTATGCACTGAATAATCTAACTTGTTAATATAATTGTAGCTCTGGTGCCTGGAGACCGTTGAAAATTGAGATCACTATAGAATTAGACAACTTCACAGAGAAGGTTGATTTTAAGAGGTCAAAACATCCAGCCACAGATCACTTAAGTCTTATACTGCTATAAGAGAATCGTATAGTTAGACCCTTAAATTTAGTTTAAAAGTCATTTTGAGTAAGACTTTTTTTTTTTTTTTCCCTCCATTATGATTAGGAGCTGAAGCTTTAAGGTTAAACTTGAAAGTTTGAATTTAGTGCATGGAAAAATCTTGGATCTTTCAACCCAAAATCTTCTCCAGCAATAATTTGCCTTCACTTGCCAGCAGTTCATTGCCTTCACTGCAAGTCTGAAAAGACTGATTTAGCTTACACGAGCTATTCATGATTTTTCATTGAGCCTAATAGATAGATATTTTTGCATTTTCCTCCAGAGTATTACTTCCTTCAATCAGTGTTCTACAACTTTAAGACTACTTTCCCCTTTGTTTACTTAAAACACTTGCTTTTAGCTCATTTTCAACTCTTCCTTATGTCACTTCAGGAAGGCACGGAATTTCTACTGTTTTTCACAAAATAAACATGTAAATAACAAAGCAAGTATATTTTGTTTAGGACACAAAGCTCAAAATCCAACATTTCCATCAGGGACTACCGGTAAACAGAATTTAGTGGAACACACAGATCAACCCTGGGATCTGGCAGTACTGCTATGTTTCTAATTATTATTTCAAGGTTTCTGAGCTCACTCGTAATTTATACTTCTCCCAAAAGTAATACAAATAAAATAAAAATTTCATCATTGTTATATATATTTTAGAAATATATATATAATGATATATATATCATATATGTCTCATCATATTATCATTGGTTGCTTTCCTTGCCACTGGTCACAGTATGCAATTTAAAACTTTACCCCAATATTGTTTGTATTTGTTTGTGTTTGTGTATTTCTCACATTTTGCTCTCTTTTCCAACAATTATATTTGAATTAATTTGATCTTTAATTCTGTGATATACATGGATGGGTCTGTAATTAAGAGCCTCACAATCTGTGAGTGCTTATTAACATTATGACACCACTTGGGAGAAAGGTACTCCTACTCTTAATCAAAATTAGTAATATCTGGAATTTCAGAATGTCTTATTTGTTGGTTTCTTTCTTACACCAGCTCAGAAGAGCTGTATGAGACTCCTTTTAAATGTGAAGTTCCTAGGTGTATGAGAAAAAAGGTAGAAAAGATGGCTTATAAGCCATAAGCATAGAAAGGATCTTCCCTTTCTCTTATATGAAACAAGTTGCATAATATTAACAGTTATCAAACTTTTCATAAAGCTACCTGAGTTTTTCCCCTGGCTACTCCCTTTTGAGAGGTGGTTCCATAACTTTACTTTTTTTTTTTCTCTCTCTCTCTTTTTTTTCCCCAACTTCCAAACTAAATATATCTATGCAACAGTTTTTCTTCAAATTAGTGTTACTCACTTGCTCTTGTGCTTGTATTGGCATGACTTAAAATTACTTTTCCCTCTCTGGTGTGTCTCTTGTCAGATATCCACATACATACAAAGTATAGTTGTATAAGATTGAAAACATGAACGGCATGCAGCGAATGCCAGAAGGCATTCAGGCAGCATTCCTCAGACAATATTTTTGTAACAACTTATAGCCAAAAATGTCATAATTGCTATTAAAAAATCATACTTTCCAAGGTGTATCTAAGAGTTACATATATTGGAAAAGTCTGTACTGAGGTTTTCATCATTTCAACATCTCTGTGAAACCTTTAAGTGTCTGTAGAGGCTCCTGTCAAAAACATGAAAGGTGATGTTTTTCAGTTATTTTTTTTTTTAATGAAAGATTTTCCAGATTTATTATTGATGAACTGAACCTTTCTACATTTTGTATAATAATTATTTCCTCTGTATTTTAGAATCATTTGTATTTCTCCAAAAAACATATCCTTCTCTCTGCTTCTTTTTTTTTATTTTTTCCACTGAAAAGAGAAATTTAATAAAATATTTGTTTTTCATATATTTCACTATATTTTAACAGATGAACATCACAACTACTTTCCATTTTATTGAGAGACATGCAGAGATTTGTCAGCAATTCAGAGTCATGTAAGCTGACAGACCAATTTTCTGTAAAAACTTGGTCTGTGATTAATGATCCTCTTGAACGTGAGTACTTGTTTTGTTAAAATAAATAGTATATGTAAATTTTAATACTGAATTATAAGAATTATTATTATTATTATTAATGAATAAAACTATAGGGTTTTGGAAGTAAGAACAACTTTCTAAACTATCCCTGAATGATTTGTCATCTATCATTACTATTTCTGGTTTATTTCTCAAGGTAATATGATGCCGTAGTTTGTTTATTTATTTTTATTTTTACATGCCCCAACCGACTTCTTGTATAAATGTTTCTTTTAACTACTCTGTTATATGCTTTGACCTTAATCCCCCATTCTAATGGTAAGATGGGAACTACTACTATCTACCCTTCAAAGCTTTAGAGGTCAGATTCTGTCTTTAACCTAAACTTAAAAATGCCTCAAAAATAACCCCAGCTCTGTTCAATTTCTTTGTTGTTCCTTGGTAAAGACAGGTTTATATAGAGTATCTGCCTCAGTTAAGTGAAAATGGGCCAAGGGCACCTTTGTAAAATGACTGCACAGCCCTCTTATATGGAATATGGTTAGCAATGAACACAAATAGTTTAGAACAGAATCAAATAATGGGCAACCTGGTAGATGACTTTTTTACAGTCTCTGAATTTCTTATACAAACATCAATATTTTCTTCATCCTGAGCTTGCAGAATAGTGGGAACACAGATACGTACTTGGAGAATAAGCGTAAGTGTTCAGTTTTCATAAGTTGGAGTTTTGGGCCTTGAATAGTAAATAAAATTAATAATGAATAAAATATCCCTTTAAGTGCAGAGTCTTTATATTTCATTTTATTTCATTTACAATATATTGAGATAGCAGTCATGATTTTTTCCTTCTACATGTACAAAGCTAATCTAAGCTGGGCTTTGCAAACAAAAGAGAAAGGGAAGAATTCATGAAGAAAATACTTTTCTTTTTTTCCTGTCATTCTAGAATTCATTTTAAGAAACATGAGCTTAATTTTCTATATGACAAAAACATGTATAGAGATCACTTGTGAGAATATTTTAGTTTTATAGTAAAGAAAAAAAAAAAAAAAGTAAAGTACCTATGAAGAAAAGCCTATTTAACATGTAGAGAGGTCAGTAATAGTCTATATCTTCTGGTAGTTATTTTCATATTGGTATCCAGGATGATCTTTTGCAATAAAAAAGGGCAGTCAGTGAATTCATCCATAAAATTCTGTGGCAACTTTAACATCATGTTTATGAATTACTTTTAGCCTATGTAGAATTACTTTTAGCCTATGTGCTGATTATATAATACATACAGTAAGGTTTTATGACAGGCTAGAATGGGTGAAAAGTCTTTTTTGTTATGTGATAAATACTTATGTTTTGAAAATTATTTCTTTGTAAAATTAAAAATAGACCTTTAAAAGTAATGAAAAATATCTCAAATAACATTCATCTGAGGTGCAGGAGAACCAGAATGAAGGTAATGTTTTGCATTAATCGATGTTCAGCCTTTCCATACTCCCTATCAGTAGTCTATACATTCATAATTACAGCTATCTTGTTTGACCTCTCCAGTGATATACTATTGGTTATGGTGAGGCTTAGTCGTTATCTAGGGCTTTCACCTGTGACATTCAGAAACTTAGTTTGAATACCTTGCTGGACTTGGACATGACAAAGTTGCTGAAAAAGCAAATTTTTAAGAAACTGAATTAAGCACTGAATGAATGACCAGTTTAGGATAGATCACTCCCTTTTTCTAACCAGAAATTCTAATATGACCCTGAAAAAAAAAAAAAAAATAGTGACTAGCATAGGGTTGTTTTAAAAACTTCTATTCAAAGTAGTAGGAACAAACAGAATTCTCTTTCTTCCAAGTATTTCTCAGTCTGTTCTAATAATCCATACAAGAGCCATTTTTCTGAATTAAGAGATTGAGTCATAAAATTATATTTTCTTCAACTTAAAAAAAGGAAGTATTCATCATTGACTTTGCAGAAAAAAATTACACATTTTGTAAATTATATTTCTCTGCACTTATTTGTAATTATCTCTCTCCTTTTTATTTCTTATCACATCCATAACTTATATCTCACTTTTTCTTTGCTGAAATATTTTTCATCTCTTCAGTTCTGTGGAGGTGATCTCACAAGGTGCTTAAGATTAAAATTGAATATGCCCTTTCTTTTTGTTTTTCCACTGTTTTTTATCATTTTTGTGACATATATATATATACATATATATATGGTTCACCTTTAAATTGAAATAGGAGACCAATGGCTAATCATTTTTAATATTGAATTTTAAATTATCTCCTTTCTTTAAAACTGTTTCTCATTAATAATCTCAACAAGTAGTGCCTTCAAGGAAACATTACAGTTTTCTAAAGGTTATTTAAGGCCCTGAAATTTCTTTCTTTCTTTTTTTTTTTTTAATGTGCGACTTGAAACTAGGATGTTTGAGTCTGATTTTATTTTCACTTGGCTTATCTACAGACAAAAGACATAGGAATTGGATCTCACTCTGTACCAGCATTCGTTGATATCTGCGTTTATTCTCCCTTCTTTACAACTGCAATTGACTGTATGCAGCATTCAAGATTGGTTATCAAAGGACAATGTCTTTAAAGTCAGTGAATATTTTATTTCTCTATAAAATCATCAGGGCTGTTCTGGGATAGCAAATGTCCATTTGTAAACAAAGTGGTAATCCATTATTAAAGTTAAAAGAAGTCACATCACACAGTAATGAAGACCAAAGTAATCTATCTCTATTATTGTTCACCAAGGACTTCTTTTCTGGCAGCAGTTTCAGTGAAAATGCAGCCAAAAACTCTTTGGATTTTAATTGATAACTGGCTTATGAATCTGAAAGACAGTGAAATTCTAAAATCCAGTCATTTATTCTGTAAACTAGCAACTTGTGAAAGTTATTTTTTTTTCCTTTTTAATATTTGCTGCAATTTAACATATGCCAGAAAAAACACATTAGCACAAAAATGCTTATTTTTAAGCTATTATCAAATCAGGTCTGAGTAAGCTGCTTTCAGATTCTTTCTGCATCTGAATCTGTGATTTGCTTTCTAACACCCCTGTGGAAGTGCCTTAGAGGACTCAAAACTCCTTCTTGCCCTCCTATCTTGAATGTGGGTGAACATGATGGTGGAAAACTCAATGGGCAGGGGTTATGTCAGCAGAGACTATTACACATGAAGTCTAAAAAGGATTGCTTTCTCCAGGATTGAAGGGAACCATAATGTTTTTATTCATGGATTCATTCTTGCCACGCTTAAGACCTAAAGTTTTGACTTACACTGTCTGCAGTATAGTGACAAAAACAGTTTTGCTACCTTTTCTTTTGCAGATATAATATTAAACAAGAGATATTGCTACACTTTATTTCAGCATGCTCATATGCTAGAGATAGGAGGAATAAATATCTAGGTACTAAAATAAAGCAAATTGATGTATTTATTCACTGTTGTTTATACTCATTTTTGTTGAGTTTAGGCACTACTTTTTTCTTATATTTGAATTGCATTGAAAGGCCTTAATAGTTAGAACAGAGTTCCTCTTTGAATGTGTGGGCCACTAGTTTGAATGTTAGTGGAACTTGATTGTCCAAAATGTAGGGTAAAATAGCACTGAAAAGTCAAATGAACAGAAACGGATGTTTGATTGTCCTTTTGTCTGCTTTTTAATTAAGACCCCTTAATGCTTCTTTATGCCACAGAATAGGCTGTGTATGTAGAACCTTACACCAAGCCTTGTCATTTTGTTAAATATGAATAACAATATTCAGAGTAACTTATTCTCTACTAACATTAACATATTTTGGAAGAGATATGCTATTGTGGTCAACAACTGCAATCTCCCATGAATGTCCTACATATCTCTTCCTAACATAGGAAGGCATATAGCTTCATAAAATAACAGAATTACTTTTGTGGGAAAGATTTTCTTACAGAAATTTCAAACAGCATCTGGAATAACAGCTTAATGCCAATCAATTGGAATGAATTAATTGGAGGCTGCAGAGGTGTAAGTACCAGTAACATTGAAATGTGAAGGGCATTAAGTTAAATTATTACAAAAAGATAAATAATTTGATTAGACAGACTTGTGACAAGCAGGGAAAAAACAAACAATGAAATTGTATGACATCCTGCAGATTGAAGAAGCAATTGAGGAAAGGAACATAGAATAAAAAGGATATTCTAGCTTTATAATGTTCAAGATATTGCAGAAAACAATCGTAGTAGAAAGTAGAAAGAAAAATAAATTGCAATACATCAAGAGATCTGGACAGGAAAGAAAAATTACAGATGACTAGTACAAAAGTAAAGATTTGAAAGACAAACTCTCAAAATGAGATAATGAACGAAGTGTGAAAAGAGGAGGAAGAACAATTTCCTTAAGTATATAAAAAGAAAGAGATGACAAGGTGTTATAGTTCAGGGCTATTAATAGATGCTTTACTTCTATTCTGACTAAAAAGAAAACAAGATGCTTAGTGCATTATCTGAGAATATGGAAATGGAGAGTTCAAAGGCAGGTTGAGGAACCAAGAACTAAAAGTAACCTGATGGCACTACACAGGGCTTTGTGACAGGAATTTGTTGAAGTAAAGTGGAGTCCAATGACCATCAGATAGAGTTGAGGAAAAGAAAAATTTGTACTGGGCTAACACAGAGAAACTTAATATAGCATCTATTTGGTTGCAGTTCCTGTAACCAAAGTTAATACTTGCCCCTTGCAAAGCAACATTGTCAAAATTCCTTATAAATTATGAGAACAATGATGGAAACTGGAAATTTTATCAGAAAAATCTTTTATAAGTAGCTCACCAGGAAGAAATCATTATCAAATTTTCTGTCTTGGATTCAAAATGACCCTATAATACAAACGTCATGGTCATAGGGCATGCTTTTCATGTTGAGCCACAAAGAAATCACAGTACTTTAAATCTAATAGCACCACTGAGTTTATTAGCGTTAGTCTGGTTTTACATTGGTGAAATGATCAAAATGTGCAGCTGAACCCTATAATATAAACACCCGAAACATTTCAAATAACCTCATAAAAAACAATCTGAGCAAAAAAGACCTACAGTCAGTTGCAAATTTCCAGTCCAAAGATTTTTTGTTAGATGTGTTGTAAAATAGAATGAAAAATTTTACGTAGTTCAGACAATCCATTTGAGATTGAATACTATTCAATATTTTCATTTATAAGCTACAAGATGAGTGAAAAGTCAACTAATCAAACTATGAATGAATGCAAAGCTTGAAGGAATCAGAGACTTTTTTTTGCAAAACAAGTTAGGCAAAATCTTAACCTGTATCAGTACACTAAAAGACAATTAAATGAGTGTCACCACAGACAAAAGTAGACTGTAAAATATAGTCATATAGAGAAATAATACATAGAAAAAAATTTGGATAGTAGCCGTAGGAAGAATCTGGGAATTCTAGTCAGTGTAAAATAAATATGTTGCTATAAATTAATATAAGGTTATTTAAAAATATTTTTTTTTAAAAAAAAAAGGAAATAAGTATTTTACTGAGCACTATTAACAAAAGTAATAATGGAAGAGAAATCATAACACTATTTCATTAACCTTGACATTGGTTGGCTTTAAAAGCAGTTCTCCCTTAAGGTGTTCAGAATAGAGGTAAATTCTTAATAGGTGTTCTTTAGACAAAAGAAAAAGTTAGAAGACATGACAAAGGGCAAAACTAAATTATTCTAATTTAACCACTGCAGCAAGACCTAAAGCTCAGTATGAATCAACACTATCAATCATCTCTATTAGAAAAATGGAAACATTATACTATACATATTTAAGCAAAAATGCAGCCTACTAATCAGATTCTGTAAATGCTCTGATTTACTCAGTATTGAGCAGACATTGCTTATTGTATTATTTTTGAGTGTAGACACCCACCTATAAATGATATGTCCCATTTGGGTAAGGTTAAAAAGAAAACAATCAGAATGACAAGTATGGAAAAAAAGGCCTTTGAGAAAACATTTCAAAAGTTGAACTTCAGGCTAGTATCTTAACCTAAACAAGTCGAGATTTCCCTTTGTTCGCAGCTCCTTAAATTCAGAAAGGACGGATGAAAAGAGAATGGAAAACTTCATTGTCCCTATATATCACTGACATGACAGAAATAAAAGGATTAATTCTGAGCAAGATTTATTATAAAAATCTTTCTTATAGGAGGTATACTGAAGTTTTTAATAATGATATAAATTAATATTTATCCCAAAATACATACTTGATCATGCTTTGTCCGATGGTATAAGTGTGATGTCTTCTGAAGAATTTCTACAATTTATGATTTTGTGCATAGAAATATTTTTGAATTGTATTTCCATAATTTTGCCACACTTCTCATCAAAACTGTTCCAAAATATAATGCAATCACAAAATCAAAGTGGATACATTTTGTAGCATAGTTTGCAGAGCAAAACTGTTCCTTCCCCAAAAATATGCTGACTTTCTTGTACACTCACTAAGTATTTTAGGCTAGTTACATGGCTGACATAGGCTGAGTTAGGCAGATCAGATCTATCCAGCTCACCCTCTGTAAGATAACTTTTCTAATATACAGATCATCCTCAGAAGTCTTTTTTGTATCTATAAATCCAATGCTGATTTAGTCTTTCTTGAACATGTGAGACTCAAACTGTACTCAGTACAGTTATGTGGACCTCACCAATTATGTTTTGCAGAAAGTAGCCTGTATTCCATTTTTTTTCATATAATTTTGGTAATTAGAAAAAAAAAAGTAAAAAAAAGTAAAATAAATCAAAGAGCAATATAAAAAAAATAATGTTGACTTAAATGGCTTGAGATTCTTGAGATTTCTCACCACCTTCACACTCCTTGGGACTTCAGACAGAGATCACATATTGAATTTCAGAGCAGCAAAAAGCCAGGAGACAGAAGAGCAAATCACCTGAAAAAAAAAAAAAAAAATCAAAATACAAATTATCTCAGCAGAGGCTTGAGAGAAGTTTACATATATGCAAGTATGGATACACACACATATGAAAGACGTGGAAATACAGGGGTAGATAAGACTACCATCTTAGTTCATCAAATCTACCACAGCATTTCTAGAAGCAGTGACTAGAGGATTTTCAGAAAAAGTAAAAGAATGTTACAGTGTTTATCTAAATTATGACTTGAGTCATCATTCAACTCAAAAAAAGACCTAGACACAGAATTGTCAGACTTTTTGTCAGTGAATTTTCTCAGCTTCAATACATCATTAGCTCTTGTTCACTGTTCATTTAAAAGAGTTAAAACTGAGGCATCTACACTAAGAATTCTTAATTGTCTATCAAGAAAAAAAAAATTCAATATAAACATTATAAAGGAGATATTCATAAAAGTAATTTCATATTCAGAATGAAGACAGAAATAAAAATTTTATTGTTGCTGTATTATGACTCTAAATATTATGAAATATCACTCTACTGAGAGCAAAATAAACCTTGAAACTGATTCTTCAGTAATTTTTTACTGGTATTTCGACTGCCAAATAATTTCAATCACAGGCCTTCCAGGGTTTCTTAGATGAAAAATAAATGAATAAATGAATAAATAAATCAATAAATGGATACAGGATCATCATTTTGTTAGCAGTATATAAAAATACAGTAATACTGAAACAATAGCTTAATCTAAATAATAAATCAATGGAAATTTCAAATGGAACTAGACCATCTGCATAAAAGACATCAGAGACAGAGAGATCTTGAGCCAAATTCAAGTCTCGGACATTTTAATTCTGCTTTGGTGAAACTGAGAAAAGAGTTTGGTAGAAAAAGAATTATAAAACAAATTCTAAGCTTAAAAGGTTGTTTATGGACAAATAGGAAACACCCTACACATATAAAGCTGAGAATTTATTGCTAGTATAATTTAAATCTTAATAGTCTAATAAAAGAATCATTATTAGTCCAGATTTCATAATCATAGAAAAAAAAATCTTCTCTCTGGAATAAAAGTTATTCTTGTTACCCCTATAATTATTTCTCTCTAGCTGTGTGTCTGCTTTCCTTTAACTGACCACTCGCGAATTGCTTATAGCCATGAGGTTTTCAGTGCAAAGCCTGTGGCTCATATCTGTACCTGTACTTTTCTAAGCTGCCTCGTGTGTTAGCATTTCTCAAGGCCTCTGTTTATCATACCAGGTGTGTATTTCTCTTCACTACATCACATGTTAGTAATTAAACATAGACAGTATCATACAAAGGTAAAGAAAAATAAAACAATCAACCGTAGCCACCTGGCCACATAGAAGACCTGCTGTCCCAGTTGAACAAACTTCTATTTCTTCTAAACAGAGGTTCTAAATAGAAGTTCTAAATAGAACTTCTAAACAAATTATATATTTCATATATAGTGTTAAGGGTTTCATTCTCCCTAGTATTTCAGTGTAGTCAGTGATTATCTAACAGGGCTGTAGGGAAGGATAGGAACAAAGGGAAACAGAGATTGAAAGGAACCTGGCCATGGAGAGGGCAAGGGAAATTCAAAGAGAGGCTCAAAGAAGCAGTAACTCTTAGGGAACATTTCATTGCATGAAAAAAAAAAAAAAAAAAAAAAATTAAAACAGACCAAACAAAACATATTTCAAAATTCTTTATACACTAAGTTAACTATAGAGGGAACATAAATGAATTATTATCTGCTAACATCTACCATATGTCTAAAGACAAAAAGAAGCCAATTCAAATTGTTTTAAATTTCAATAAATAGGTAAGAAAATGCTAAATGTGATGCAATATGTCACTGGAATATCTACGATATATCAGTGGGAGAGGTTCAAATACATGGTATGAGGAAGAGGACTTGTGCGGCAATATTTTGCATGGCCTGAAGTGGGATAAGGCACCATAAATGGTGATTTTTCCACCCTGAAGAAAAAATACAGGGCCTACCAAAGAATATACTCCTCCTTCCTTCCACCTCTGCTTTCACGTAGGGATTATTTTTCACCTCAGAGAAATATGAATCACAGTTACCTCCAGTCAATGTGTAAAACATAAGGAATTTCCAAATCTCTGTTCAGCTCTCTTTGCTGTCAACCTATTCATTAGGCTCTCTGTTTTAGTAATGCTTAAAAATAAAAGGTTATTAGCTATCAGAATTTTCTGTTTAGTGAATGAGATGTCATATAGTCATTCGATAATGTGCTTAGTTATGTTACATGAGATTCCTGTAAGTACTTTATAAATAAAAATAAGCAAAACTCTTGCAGTATTCTTTCAGTGAATGCCAAAATTTAGACTAACAATATTATATGAATTTTTCTAGCAAGCAGCGTTTCTTCTGAACTGGGGGGTTCTCTGGGCAGCTTTGCAGTATTCTCAGGAAAGCCACCCAGAGAACCCTCCAATTCAGTCTGTTAATCCAGTACCCTCTTGCCATAGGGCAGAGGGGGCAGAATGAACAGTATCAAGGGATGAACAACAATGGAAAGAGGTCCCTACTTGAGGTGGCAGGACAACCCTTCCCCAGCCTGCCTCACCCCCACCAGTCAGCACGTCCAACAGGTACCAGGCCCTGGAGCTTGTGGATCGGATAGATGATGTCATGAACCAAGGCCTGTCTAGGGGGCTGTCTGCAGAGAGGCAGGCGGGTCCACGCCCCGAGGCTGCTGCCCCTAAGGAGAAAAGGAGCCCCCGGAAGAAGCGGCAGGTGATTGTCATGGGTGACTCCCTGCTGCAGGGCACAGAGGCACCAATCTGTAGACTTGACCCCCTTATCCAGGGAGGTCTTCTGCTTGCCAGGGGCTCGAATAAAGGATGTCACAGAGAGGCTCCCAAGTCTTGTCCAGGAGTCTGACTATTATCGCCTGGTACTGTTTCACGTGGGCGCTAATGATGCCATGGGGAAACTGAGGGGCATCAAGCGAGATTTCAGAGCCCTAGGGATGGCTGTCAAAGGTACGGGAGCGCAGGCTCTGTTCTGCTCTGTCGTATCAATGAGGGGAATGGATTCAAGGAGGAGAGGGCGGATATTGCAGATTAACAACTGGCTGTCCCGCTGGTCTTGGCAACAGGGTTTTGGCTTCTATGATCATGGGACTCTGATGGCCACTAGCTAGTGGGGAATGATGGGAACCACCTCAGCAAGAGGGGCACACGTCTCTTTGACAAAAGGCTGGCCAACCTGGTGAAGAAGGCTTTAAACTAGGCAGGAAGGGGGAAGGGGAGTGGCACACAGACAGGTCAATCTGTACCATGCAACCAAAGTCAGATGGCATCCAGCGGGAGTATGGTATGGGGAAGTGAGGATAGGAGATGATTTTAGAGGGTCCTCTTTCACCCCTCCCGGGAAAGCTGCAGGCTCAATTACTTCCCTTAAATGCCTGTACACCAATGTGTGAAGCAAGGGGAATAAGCAGGACGAACTGGAGATCTGTGTGCGGTCCCAGGGCCATGATCTCATTGGAATCACAGAGACATGCTGGGATAACTCACATGACTGGAGTGCTGTTATGGAAGGCTGCGTGCTCTTTAGGAAGGACAGGCTGGGAAGGCGAGGTGGTGGAGTTGCACTTTATGTGAGAGAACAAGTGGAATGCACGGAGCTCAGCCTGGGCGTGGATGATGAGCAAACTGAGAGCTTGTGGATAAGGGTTAAAGGGCAGGCTAACATGGGAGACACTGTGGTGGGGGGTCTGCTACAGGCCACCTGACCAGGACGAGGAAGTCAATGAGGCCTTCTATAGTCAGCTGGAAGTAGCCTCACGGTCACAAGCCCTGGTTCCCATGGGAGACTCCAACTACCCTGACATCAACTGGAAGGACAACACAGCCAGGCACAAACAGTCCTGGAGGTTCCTGCAGTGCGTGGATGATAATTTTTTGATGAAGGTTGTGGAGGAGCCAATGAGGAGAGGTGGGCTACTGGACCTTGTACTGACAAATAGAGAGGGGCTTGTTGGACATGTGAAGGTGGAGGGTAGGCTCGGCTGCAGTGATCATGAGCTGGTTGAGTTCAGGATCCAGCGAGGAGGAAGCAGGGCTGTAAGTAGCCTTGCAACCATGGACTTCAGGAGGGCCAACTTTGGCCTCTTCAGAGACCTCCTCAGAAGTCTCCTGTGGGCTAGACCCCTAGAAGGTCGGGGAGCCCAAGAGAGCTGGTTGGTTTTCAAGCAGCACTTCCTCCACGCCCAGCACCAGTGCATCCCTGTGTGCAAGAAGTCAGGCAGAGGGGGCAGGAGACCTGCATGGATGAACAAGGAGCTTGTGGCAATGCTCAACCAGAAGAAGGCAGTATACAGAATGTGGAAAAAAGGACAGGCCCCTTGGAAGAAATACAGGAATATTGTCAGGGAATGCAGGGAAGCGCCACGGAAAGCTAAGGCATGTTTGGAATTCAATCTGTCAAGGGATGTTAAAAATAACAAGAAAAAACTTCTTCAAATACATTAACAGCAAAAGGAAGATCAGGGAAAATGTGGGTCCGCTTGTGAATGGGGTGGGTGCCCTGGTTATGAAAAACACAGAAAAAGCAGAATTCCTGAATGCTTTCTTTGCTTTGGTGTTTGCCAAGGGCAGCCCTTTAGAGTCCCAGACCCTAGGGACAAGAGAGAAAGCCTGGAGAGAGGAAGACTTGCCCCGGGTTGAGAAAGATTGAGTCAGAGAGCACCTAAGGAAACTCGATACCCACAAATCCATGGGCCTGAGGGGATTCACCCCCAAGTGCTGCAGGAACTGGTGGAAGTCATAGCTAAACCACTCTCCATCATCTTTGAAAGGTCCTGGAGAATGAGGGAGGTTCTGGAGGACTGGAAGAAAGCCAATGTCACGCCAGTCTTCAAAAAAGGCAAGAGGGAGGACTCAGGCAACTACAGGCCAGTGAGTCTCACCTCCATCCCCGGAAAAGTGATGGAACAGCTCATCCTGGCAGTTGTCTCCTGTGGAGCCGTACTTAGAGGACTGTGAACACGCAGTGAACCAACCATACGAGACGCTGGAGTAAGCATGCAGCACAGACCAGGTGGTTGCCTTGAATTCGAAAAATAAGAAAGCAACAAACGGCAGAAGGAACAAAGTGGGCCTGTTGCCAGCTGATAAAGGAGCAGAAAAACAGCAACCATCACAACCCAGTGAACTGCTTCCACTACAACTAATCAGAATAGCTGCTGAGGTGTTTAGACCAAGACATTGTCCAGTAGGGGTATTACACGCGCGTGCGTAGGGATAGTTAAAAATTGTATAAAGGGACAGCTCTTTGTTTAATAAAAGGCTTCAGCTAGATTCACATTGAATCGTGAGGAGTCTGTGTTGTTCTCCTCAGCTGGTGACCCCGACGTGATGCACGACATGATGCATCGGAGCTGAAGAATCACGTGGGGGAACCCTGAAGGAGAGGCCCAGCTGGAGTACGGCTCAGTGGGACTGAGACCGGGCAGGTCGGAGGATGGCCCGGGAATTAAGAAAAATATATGTTGCAACGGGACACCCAGTGAAGTGAGCAGCTGGGGCAAGAAATGGGTCTGGGAGTTACAAAAGAAGAAGATGCAATCGTTAAACTTCTCCTGCATATACTCTCTAAGAGAGGGATTAAGTATGATGAGTTTATGCTCTGGAAATTGCTAATCTGGTGTTGAGAAAATGGCTTCCCCACTGATCCAGACAGCTCTTTTAAAGTCAAGATATGGAAAAAGAAAAAAAAAAAAAAAAAAAAGAGGGGAGAAAAACTGTGGGACAAGATTGGGGTCCGCTTGTGGGATAAAGCGACCACTCCAAGTATGAAAGGAATCTGTTTGGAGAGTGGAAGTGGGGCTGGCCATGGCTACAGAAGCTGTTATTAGGGCTATGATTTCTATTTGCTATGTTTGTCTGTATTATGTGTTGTATCCCTTGTATAATGATGCTGACATGAGGTATGGTTGAAACTGCTTTGAAAACATTATCTGCTCGGGTCCTTTGCTACGATTGACCTCTACCGATCAGTGAGCGGCATGCATTGGAAGTGGAAATTTTTATGATCTGGAGAGTCACAAAACTGTTTTGCGAAACAGAATCCAAACCTTAAGAAAGAAGATGTTTGCCCACCTCGGCTGAGTGATAGGGAACACAGAGGCGGCTGCTCAGCCAGGCTTGTAGCCAACTTAACTGCAGACACCCTCTAAACCAGTTTGAAGGTCAAACACCCGAGAAGGAGGAAGAAGATGAGAAAGGCAGGACCCTCAGACTGAGGGCTGAGACCCCCTACTGGTACACGCTCATGCGCACCCAGGAGGGAAGGTTATGTGACTGAAAGCGGAGTTTGTCCGCACCCCATCTGCCTCCTGGCACGTACTGGCCCTACCTGGCAGGATGCACTGGACACAAAAAGACAGTGCAGAGAGGGGGGGGGGGCGAGACTCTTAACACCGAGGTCTACGTTGTCTCCACGGGGACACCCGTCGAGTTAGGAGCCTGTCAGCAACCCTCTAATCTGCCAACTCGAGAGGATGTTCGGTCTCAGTATCCTGCTGGCAAGTATTACCTCGAGAGTAATTGTCCATACTTTGCTTCTTTAATGTGTTTTATTATTGCTGAATCCCAAGCACCTCCGCAACATAATCAGTGACAAGGATGGGATTCAGCAATGAAAACAGTAGAACTCACTAGTGAAGTGCACAGCTACGTGAGGTCGTGTCACTGGATAAGAATTGTGTTTGTGCTGTTTGTGTCTGTGGTCTTTTATGTGTTTTTTTGTGTAATATATATAAGCAGAGAGGGCTGAATAAGCAGAACAAGAAAGTGCAGAATTCTAAAGCAGGAAAGCCAGGAATAACTCAGACTACGGCATCCCCCCACCCCGCTCCCTCCCGCCACGAGTGGATCAGATGTTCGGAGGGAGAAGGAGAATTGGGAGCAGTACTCTTATTTGCGTCCTTGGAAAGAGATTAGGGAAATAGTTCAGCATAGGAAACAAGAATGCAGCAACGGCCAAGCTCCAGCGCAAAGGGCACAGAAGGACCGGTGACCCCATGTACAGCTTCAAATATTTTGGAAAAAACAGTCCTCACAAATTGTAAAAGCCTTAATTGATACTGGAGTGGAGGCCTCCTTAATATATAGAAATCCCAAGAAAATTAAAGGACAACTTATAATTATTACTGGTTTGGAGGGGGAAAGAAAATTGAAGTTGTGCAAACACAAATAGAAATGAAAATAGGTAACCTCCCAAAGCAATTGTATTCAGTTATGATTGTTCCTGTCCCTGGATATATAATTGGTATGGAGATTTTAAAAGAACTGACTTTCAATCTTTCTGACAGTTTGTACCAATTTGGAATGAGGAACTATATTAGTGCCGACAATTTTAGTCTGGGCGTCATGCATGACCATGAGGCAGCAGTGCCCTCGTGGCCAAGAAGGCCAATGGGATCCTGGGGTGCATTAGGAAGAGCGTCTCCAGCAGGTCGAGGGAGGTGATCCTGCCCCTCTACTCAGCCCTGGTGAAGCCACACCTGGAGTGCTGTGTCCAGTTTTGGGCTCCCCAGTACAAGAGGGATGTGGAGCTGCTGGAGAGAGTCCAGTACAGGGCTACGAGGATGATGCGGGGCCTGGAACATCTGCCCTATGAGGAAAGGCTGAGAGAGCTGGGCCTGTTCAGCCTGGAGAAGAGAAGGCTGAGAGGAGACCTGATCAGTGTCTATAAGGACCTCAAGGGAGGCAGTGAGGAGGATGGGGCCGGCGTCTTCTCGGTGGTGGCCACTGATAGCACTAGAGGAAACGGCCACAAACTGAAGCACCAAAAGTCCCACAGGAACTTAAGGAAAAATTTCTTGACCGTGAGGGTGACAGAGCACTTGAACAGGCTGCCCACAGAGGTTGTGGAGTCTCCTCTGGAGATCTTCCAAACCCGCTTGGGTGCAGTCCTGAGCCACATGCTCTAGGTGGCCCTGTGTGTGCAGGGGGGTTGGACTAGATGATCTCTAGAGGTCCCTTCCAACATTAAGCATATTATGATTCCATGATTCTATGATTATTTTCTACTGTTCTAAAGACAATTTAGTCCCATTTAGATGACATTTCGAAATGAACCACTGCCTCGAACACTCAAAAATATTAATGTACTTATGAATCAATGGAAATTTCAAGTGGCAGTGACTGATTCTGAGTACCATAATCTAAAGACAGATTTTAATAACATTAACTGTTGGAATAAGTATGTCTGCTTGTAGGCTAAGCAATTACTCTTTGGGAGCAATTACTATTTGAAAGCATAAAAAGCTGGCCATGAATAAATATTTGTCAATCTCTAAAGAGCTTTCTGGTTGACAGTATGTGACATGAGGCAAGGTCTACTTCTTGCAAAAGATAAGGTTATTGTACAAAGATATGAATCAGGTAGCTAGCCCCAAAGTGGAAATGGAGACTGCAACTAAACAGCAGTAGGATCTGAAGGTCTGTATTAGAAAAGGCAAGTTTTTGTTCTGTTGCCTGTCATTAGATCCTTTAAATGAATTACAAAGATCTTTTCAAAAGAATGAAGTGACAGACTGGGTTATCTTGCTTACATACTTACATAATTTAATTTCTCAAAGTATTGTGAAAACATGATACATGTAATTATTTTTAATGGACAATAGTAAAAATATTCATTTTAAGCTTGAAAAAAAATCATACAGATATATAATTAGTGAATATATTTTTTTCCTTCTATTAGCTTACTTCTGTGATTTTTCTCAATACTGTCATAGCATGAAGTTTCACATTAAGTTACAGAATGTTATCTCACAATATAATTTTAACATATATTGAGTATAGCAAACTAAGACCTACGTATTAATTGACCAGACAGAGCTCATTTAGAACAAAATATAGATCAGCATAAAAGTATTTTACTAGAGAGATCTTACATACAAGTACACAGTAAAACCAACCTCACTAAGGAATATTTCTCTCATCTCATTTAACTTATTTTAGACCTCAATACCATTCAAAGTTTACGTATTTAAATTAAATGCCTGAAATCTGTCTAAAATTGAGGTATATAGACAATGAGATGGAGAGAATCACATTTATGGGGGTGTCTCTTTTTCTTCATTAAGAGTTATTCTAACCAGTTTCAGACGATATCATTCTGGCATCTATCCTATAAAATTGGGCCATATTTTTGGAGAGCTCAGGAGACTAGTTAGTGATTTTTTTCTGAATCTTTGTGGTTTACTTTCAGGTCTCCAATTCTAGAGAAATATCACCAAAAAACATCTGAGTCAAGGATCAATATAGAACATATTATGTGGACCATAGCACTAGTGTATAACAATGAGCAAATTAATCAGTAGTTATTTTCTTTTCTTTTTTTTTTTTTTTATTCCAAGGCTAAAAGAAAAATTAAAATAAATTAAGAGAAGAATTAATGGAGGCAGTTCAAATAATTTTTAAGTTATTTGAAGTGTGTTTTACAAAAACAAACCAACAAACCAAAGAACATTTTTCAACAGTGTAGTTTAAGGCTTTGTTATCTGAGGCTGATGCACTCCCTCCCAATGATTTGCCTTGTTAGCTGTGATCATTTTACCAAAATAAATGTTTATCTACTTTCTTCTGGGAATGGAAATCTGAAAAATGCATACTTTTAATCTATATATTGCACAAATGCAAAATATGTGTGTTTTTTTTTTTTGTTTGTTTGTTTGTTTGTTTTCCATTTTCTCTCTCTCTCCCTTTACGTGTAACAGTGGACTAAAAGGCAATCAGCTGCAAAGGCATCAATGAGGAGGAAATCAATGATTTGGTGCTCAGCAGTTCCCTGCCAATTGCTGAACTATTGACTAACTACCAATCAATTGCTACACTGCTCCTGCTGATGCACATAATGTAGATAAAGCACACAGCTGAGGGGAAAAAGCAGCAGGGTTCATAAAACTGAATGGGACCTCAAAGTGTATAAAGAAAATATAAGTAGATACTAATGAAAGAAGAGAATAAAGTGGGCAAAGCTTAGAGACTTAGGGACTTCTTTTCTTTAAATGTATTGGAAGATTTAGGTGAAAGTCAAACTGATGCATAAGAACAGCGATTTGTAATAGGGTAGAAGGATAAGGTGTAACAGGCATGTTCCTCTACCTCCTACTCCTCAGTTAAATACTCTGAATTTTTCAGAAAACCTTAATAGTTTCCTATCCTTTTTACAGGAGGCAGTGGAAGGATGAGATAACATGGAAAAGGCAAAAGTCACATCCACTGTAATTGCATTCAGAAAAATGAGACAGTTATAGAATGAAGATGTTTCAAGAACTGTGTTCTTGGTTATTTTTAGTTTGAACATCACTAGTCTACAACCCAGAATAGCTTGTTTACGAAGAGCTGAAGATATATATTTAGCTATATAGAATTAAATGTGAGGAATCTTACCCATAAAAATTTATATAATTGCCAGATGCTTCGTTTTCTCTTTTTCAAAATCTGTTGGCTACAGGTGGAAGACACAATAAGACATTGTGGAAGCTTCTTACAGCTCTTACACTAGCCTCTCTCCAGCTAGCCCTGAAACAGAAGAAAATTGAAAGTAGGATTAAAGTACATGTGAGTTTATCAAACATTAGAGGCATAAGTAACACTATCAGGAAAACAAAATGCCATAGTATAATTGAATTAATTAGACAAAATAGATTAACTAGATAAAATAGAAAATAGCAAGAAATAAAGCAAATAAACCCAATAACAACAGAATATAGGAAACAAAACATATAACAGAAGAATAGTATATCTGAGATCTGTCCTGAAAAGTCTGCAGTGAAAGTTTTGCAGTGAAATTTTGAAGTGTTTTCATTTATAAACACATTTGCAGTTTCAAATAATCAGAAGAGTGAGAAGAAAATGACCAGTCACGTGGAAGGGACCACTGGTGAAGTCTCAAAACTGCGTAGTTTAGATTCAATTTCTTGTTCCACCACTGATCCTTATTGCAATATTGGAAGTCAGTGTGACTATGCCTGAGCCCTGTATCTATAATGCAATGATAACAGTACTTTCACACCTCTTAGGAGTGCTAAAAAGATTAATAAATTTAATTAACGACTGTGATGTGCTTATGATAGAAGGGCCATGTTAATCACTTAGATAGATTTTAAGAGGTAAAGTGAAACTAAATGAAATTAAACCTGCTAAATATATACAGTTGGGTTTTGAAAGGTAGAGAGTGCATGTAGTTTTCCCTGGCTTCATTACAGTTGCTGAAGATCTGTACTGCTGAAGAGCACAATGTACACATTAACTGCTGGCTGACTTCTAGGTAGAGGTGGTTTGCAACACAAGTCCTTGTCAGACCTCCACTTACTTTTATCAGGCTTCCACTTGAAAATAGCCTGTATCATTTATTTTCATTTTTTAAAAGACAGGAGTATCTGATGAAGGCTTTCCATGTTAGTAGCTGTCACTTTTCCTATAAATATGCACATTTTCAGACTCATATTCCTACCAATTACCATTTATTGACAATATGGGAAAATAGAATGAAATAGACTCACTCTACATTTAAAATCATTAAAAGAGGCAGACAGGATACATTATTAAAATAAGAATGTGTCACTTCTTAGTGCCTGCTTCAAAGACAGGCATTGTATTGTCAGCGTAGTGTGTGTGAGATAAGACCTTTTGCCTTATTCTGAAGTGTTGCAATACTTTTCTAATTTCATCTTATGACCAACCAAACCAAGGTAATTTTCCCTTCTTTCATTTGAGTTCCCTGCATCATCAGCTTCTCATGGTATCAGAATGGCCATGTCTTCCTCTGTACAGAGATCTGTGGATATTTTCATGAGAGGACCGTACTTGAGACAAAGAGGCTCTGTGTCTGGGGCATGAAACTATCTACCTGGGAATTAGAACTAATCTTAACAGTATAATCAAAAAAAAATGATCCTTTTACAGATTTTTAAAAAATGAGAAATAGTCAAAGAGAGAGCCATATCTAAACCTCAGAGAAATGGATATATACTAGTGGGAGCAAAGGTAAAATTAAGTCTTTGCTCATATCTAGCCTTTTTATGACTTTTTTTTTCCCCAGTTTATTGAATATTTTACCTTCTCCCAAAGAAGATATTCTTGGATAATTCAAGTTATTATTCAAAAAGGGGACTTCAGTCTCTAGTCCGACCTCCTGCTCAAAGTAGGGCCAAATATGAGATCAAATGGATTGCTCAAGGTTGGGAGTCTTTTGTTGTTGTTTTTCAGTTTAAAAATCTCTGGACAACTTGGTCCCAAGATTGGGGGAGGAAAGGGGATCTTTGGGGAAGAAAGTTGCCCCTTATATTCAGTTTGAAGCAATTTTGTATAAATTTATGTCTTCTCTTTCCAACATGTACTGCTCTGAAGAGCTTAGCTCTGTCTTCTTGATATTCTCCTCACAGGTACAGATTGTTGTTAGTTTTCCCCAAAGCTCTCTCTTCTTATGGTGAACAGAGCCAGTTCCCTCAGCCTCTCCTCACAGAAGGCTCTAGCTCCTGACCATCTTGGTGGCCTCAACTGGATTCAGTACAATCTTGCAGTGTCTTATATTGGTGGGTCAAAAATTGGATGATATATTCTAGACCTGTTAGAATGGTTGCTGAATAAAGAGAAATGATAACTTCACTCAATCTACTGGCTGTGCTCCTGTTCATACTGGCCAGGATGCTACAGACCTTCCTTCTTTCTGCTGGAATTCTTCTAACCAAATGTGCATATTCACAGAGCAGATGATTATATCTGAACTATTCATCCTCATTTTGCTTTGTAACCACTTGATCTAGTAAATATCGACAGTGGAACCCAGGATATGAAGTGAACCACATCTCACAAAGGATGTTAAAAACGGGTCAAATTAATTCTTTCTTGGCAATGCCTAATTCTTTCCACTAACTAGAAAGGGAACACAGGGTGACATGATCAGATGTAGTCATATACATTTAAGAAATATCATCTTAGGCGAGATGAATTTTATGACCGCAGTACCACCAAGAATTACCATTCAGAATCCGTTGAACAAATAAAGCACTTATGTAGCAAATCACTCCAAGATGACCATGGAAATTAAATGTTTGTAGAATGAGTGACCATTACAAATATTTCTTAATAATTAGCCTAATTTTCCCATTTTCTCATTTTATTACACAGGGGTCTAATACCACAGTTCTTATCCTTCAAATTGAATTATATTTACCGACGTTCACAGTAATCCATCACACTTTGTTTTATGACAGAAGGAAAATACTAAACAGAATGCAGTATTAGGATTTGGAGTGATTTGTGCTTTGGTTTCAGACTGAGTAATAGACATGAACACTGGATAACAATTTTGAAGAACAGATACTTATTTGACATGACATGAAAAAATGTTTGTTTGAAAAAAAAAATTCATCTTCAAACACATTCCTATAATCTCATTTATTTTGAAAGGCTCTTATTATCCCCTGGAGCTTAATTTGTTTTTTAAATAATAAATGATCTGGTTACAAATAATTTATTTTCTTTACTGTGATGTTACCCACATTACATTTGGTAAAGTTCAAATATATCAGTGAAGCAAGAAATGAATCCAAGTATTTGATCTGAATTATCTCCACTCATTTAAAAATCTTGCTAGCATCTGGTTCAAAAATATGCAACATATGACTATAGCATACTAACATTTGCTATGTTGCAGCATATGATTTGTTATGTTAGTTTCTATGCCACAGAGTAACACATGGCCCTTTACAGTCTTCACAAGGTGAAATAGAATTTCCTTTCTAATATAATTGTGGGGTAATCATATACTTATTATGCAGAGGGAGACAAAGAGCATGCATAATGTAGAAACCTTGTTTTAGTACGAGCTGTGAACTATTCCTTTACAGAGACAGCTCACTGTTGAATAAACACAAAATCTCCAAATAGTTAAATGAAAGCATGAAGAGCCAATCACATGCTGAACTTGGAATTGCTTTAAAATAGAATAACTTTTTTTCCCAAATTCAGAATTTATTCTACCAAATCAAAACTACATAAACCTAGAACGAAGAGGGAGCCGAAAGACAGTAGAAATTCTTTCATTTTCCATTCATCTGCATATAACATCTGAGAAATGAAAGAATATCTGTTAGAAGTAAACATTCAATTTACACTGTTTTTTAGTTCATTTTAGCTGAAAGAGCTGCCGTTTAGTTAGCTGTCCTGCTGAATGCTCCAACAGACAGAGATGGAACTTAACAAACAGCATTTTCTCCAATGCAAGAAGCATCTCTTACAGCCTTCACTTGGGGAACTGGTGTTTAATCTGTTCAGTACAAAACATCATTACAAGAAGTGTAAAATGAGACTGGGAAATGTATTGCAAAGACACCTGCTCATTGATATAAACAGAATAGAACATTCATCAGAGCAGTGCTACACTCCTAAATCTGGACTGAACTTGACCTAAAAGCAGTAGAACATGGGTGACTGTTAAGAACATGCTTGAACATACTTGCACTTCACGTAAACTACATCAGCCTTTATGCATTGAAAAAATACGTTTACTCAAGATAATTACCTTCAATTACATACGTTACGTAAACCCAGAAAGACTTTTTTTTTTTTTTTCTTTTTTTTTCTTTTTCACTACTGTTGAGCCACAGGTACTAACATTTCAGAGAAACAAACATGAGCCTGCATAAAGTCTTTGTGTTGTAGGTATTATTAGTGATGCTTGCACAGCAGGAATTTACTCAGAAAATCAGAAGTTGGAAAGAACCCATATTCATTGAAATCTATCTGATCTTTGGCTGGGAAAAAGGCACAGCTGGTTTGATCACAAAGGACAGTGCCATGACTCTACTTGGCAAAGAGGGGTCTTTTGTCCCAGCCAAAGCACACAAAAGCAAAACTCTCCATGGGCAAGTGTAAAAGTCAGATGCTGTTGCACACATCTGAGTATCCCATTTCAAACACAAGAATATTTTATGAAAGACTGACAAGGCAGTATTTACACCTCTGCAGATGTTTCCAAAATCAACAACACTAAGCAAACACATTTCCTTACATGAATAAAATATAATTCCTTCAACATATTAATAAACTGCTACCAGGAAGTATTTTCAATAAAAAATAGGCTAATATTATTCTGCTTATTAATGATCATTGATATCCATTCAGTAAATAGACTTCAAATATATATATATATATATATAATGAGGAACAAGAACGAGAAGTATTTTTCAGGGAATAGTGGTGCAAAAATCTATTTTCTAACAAATATTATAAAGAGAAAGAGTCCAGTCTAAAATGTATATCTAAGATGTATCTAAAATGTACATCAGGAAAATTAATCACTTTTTTTTTTTCTTTTTTTAGAAAGGCACTGTGTAAAAATTTAAGTATAGTTACAATTCTGGGTAAATGCCCAGAATCAAAGGTCTGTAATTGAAAAAAAAAATGCAAAAGAGAAAACAGAGTTACTACTGATTATTATTACTGCCTCTAGAACAAGAGGCAATGGCCACAAACTGAAACACAGGAAGTTCCACCTGAATTTGAGGAAAAATTTCTTTATAGTGAGGCTGACAGAGCCCTGTAACAGACTGCCCAGGAGTCTCCTTCTCTGGAGATCTTCAAATCTCGCCTGGATGCCACCCTGTGTAACATGCTTTAGGTGAACCTGGTTATCAGGGGGTTGGACTAGATGATCTCCAAAGGTTCCCTCTAACCTCAGCCATTCTGTGATTCTGTGATACTGATTGAGGCTTTTAATGTAACGAATTGAAAGAAAGATTACATGAATCTTTGTATAAAAGATAAATTTAAAACAAAAGAATAAGAAATCTATTTTTGAACAGGCTTATATATTTTTGATATAGAATGCAGAAATGGGAGGCAGAAATTCTAATGATTTAATCTTGTCTACAAAATTAGTCATCTATCTTACCTTGGGCAGCCACTTATTTTTCTGCTTATGAAGAAGAGATAATAACAGAATGTTTAATTCTTGTCTGCTTCATAGGATAGGATTGGAATTCAATGTCTAAAACACATTTCTATTCAACCTTATAGCTAAAATATCTTAAAAATCTCTGTAGTGAATTACAGTAAAAATTTAAAGGCTCAGTCTTGCCTGGAGCCCTTTTGAAGTCATCTTGACCTTATAGATGAGTAGTAACTGTGGAATAAATTCCAAAGCCTAGTTCCACTCTCTATTCTTAGTTTCATGAATCAATAGTTTTACCTACTTGGTAGTAAGAGTGGCTCTGCCATTAGTAAAAAGAATTTCAGCCAATTTGTTCAAAAAACTGCATAGTCAGTCACAGAATTGAACTACGTTACTGGCAATTATTGTTCTCTCTTACAAAGTACTCCCATCTTGGTTCTAAAAATAAAAATGAACCCACTAGAAAAGCTAACAGATGCATGATAATGTCTCTGATATCTTTTTGGCTTCAAGAAAAGTAATTTCATGTTCTTTGCTGGTGAAGAATAAAACATCTTCTCTTCAGTAATACCATATAAGCTACAAAGAAAGGACAACTATTTATTCCTATTGAATTACTGAGATTCATTTTTTCAGCCTCGTTAGATAACAGTGACTTTGTGTTTTCGTAATATCTGTGAATCAAGGCATTGTAAAAGAATTAAGTTTGTTTAGCAACCATTTTGCTGACTTCAGAAAAAATTGAAGATCATGGAAATACCTAGTGTCAAAATTAGGTTATTTACCAAAAGATATACGTAGTTTTACCAGGGGACAAAAAAACTAACACAGCTTCCAGACTACCCAGCACAAAGGTATAAATGTAAGTAAGCATTTTAGTTCGATAAGAAAGATTACTTTAGAGAAGAGAGCTTGTCAAATCTCAAAAACATGTAGTAGGATATAAGATTTCTGCTCTCAGATATAGAAGTCAACATGATTTTGCAAATACATTTGCAGTGATAGGTATGGAGAGCTGCAAAAAATTCTAGTGTTTGATGATCTGCAAAGATTTCCAAGATGATTTAATTCAATAGCTATTGCCAATTGCAGCAAACAATTTTCAGTTCTCTGTTAAGAAGGTCAGTAGTGTAACTGAAAGGTGAATAAAAGATAGCTCAGGAATTTGGGGTCACTGTATCATTTGCCATCTGAGAATATTTCATGGTTGTCCAGATGCTCAGACTATGGTTAATAATACAAACTTAATTTTGAGGCAAGTTGAAGAGAATGTTCTTAGGAGCATCTGGTGGAATTTTGTCACGTGTAAGGTTTTTCCAACTAGTGGAAATTTAAGCCTGCTGCTGAGACCTAAGTTTGCACTCCCAGACAAAAGCAATTAAATCCAGCCTGAAAAAGTGATCACAACTGTGATAAGTAATTGTGAAAACCAAGGTTATGAATAGAATTGGAGTGTAAAAGGGTTTACCTGAAGTATAATGGGGAAATGAAAATCAATGCAGACAAATGCTGAAAGATATATCATCCTACAGAAAGGATTGCTCAGGAGAAGAAGTAATGAGGTAAGAGCTCTGTAGTTTGAAGAAGGTAAATCAGTAAGACAAGAACCCTTAGAGAAAGCACAAGTGAAGAGTCCCTGATGATTACTCATAAGTGAAGGTATATATATATCTGAGTTGTAGGATCTGCTAGGAATTAGCTCTAGGGCAAAATAACTCAAAGAAGAAGAGTGGTCATAAACTATAATATACATTACATAAGACAAAGATAAAATAAATAAAACAAAATAAGATTTAATCTACAAGTCCAAGACACAAGAACATGCACAAATGAAGGAGATACTTGACAAGCACAAATGAAGGAGATACTTGACAAACTGAGTTACAGTATCTTATACTATATATTTAGGTAAAGACTAAGTATGCTAGGCCTGTTTAGTCTGGGGAAGATAATATTGAGAGGGGATCTTATCAGTATGTACATATATCTGAGAGGACAATGTAAAGAGCATGGGGCAAAACTCTTCTTGACAGTGGCCAGCAACAGAACAATGGGTAATGGGTATAAATTGAAACACAGGAAGTTTAATTTCCATATGAGGAAGAGCTTCTTTATTGTGAGGGTGACAGAGCCCTGGAACAGGCTGCCCAGAGAGGTTGTGGAGTCTCCTTCTCTGGAGATCTTCAAAACCCACCTAGATGTGACACCGTGCCATGTGCTCTAGGTGTCCCTGCTTGAGCAGGACAGTTGGACTAGATGATCTCTAGAGATGATCTCTCCAACCTCAAACATTCTGTGGTTCTGTCACTCTGTGATTTATAAAGAAATGAGAGCATAGATGCAGAAGCAATAAAACACACACACAATTGGGAAGGCTTAAAAATGAAGATGAGGACATAATGAAAAAATCGAGATTTACTAAAAATTGAGAAAAACTGAAAGTCTAGAGTGTATTTTTTTCTGAGCAGACACTGCCAACACACATAAAATACAAATTTTCTTAGACATTAGAAAAAAAAGCCCTGATAATGCAGATAAAATAAAGAAACATACTCTGAATGAATAAGGAAATCATCTGCAACCAAGTATGGCAGCAGACATAAAATATCAAGTGACAAACAGTCCTTATGAACACAATACTATAAACTAAAGGAAATTAAATACGATAACATAGCAAGATTCTAATAAATAAGCCAAGGTGAAAAAAGATCGCATTCTAGACACGTACTAAAATGAAAAAAAAAAAAAAAAAAAGAAAGAAGAAAAAAGACTAAACCATGGGCATAAATTTACTGATAGAAAGTGGGAAAAAGTACTAAAATACTCTTTTTGTTTTATCTTGTTCTTTAGGAAACAGGCAAGAGAGCGTAGAGCAGAAAGACGCCTAGGTTAAATTAATCCTTTTTGTGGCAGAATACAAAATGCACTGAGTTAAAAGAAGAGGTACTGTTTGAGGGTCACCAAACACTGGTCTACTTCAGCGAAAGTTCTGCATGTCAAAGGATGACAGCAAAGAACAGTTAATCGGCTTCAAAATAACTTTAGTAACCAATACTACAATACAAAAAAAAAAAAAAAATCGGTAAATGTGAGCCTTAAATAAGTTCACAGCCAGTCACTTAGGAAGCCAGAACAAATATATGCTTCAGCAGATGAACGCCACACACTCAACTCTGTTTCCCAAGCCCCATGCAAACGTGCTGCCCAAAAGTGCCATATGTTGCAGAACAGAATTGACTCTGCTACAGCCAGTAGAAGCCATAAACCAGCTGGCTTAATCAGCTTCCTGGTGTCAGTGGGGACACAACTGCACAGCTGTACAGTGTGATGAATGAGAAACTCGCGTTAGGAAGGAGCAAAATGATTCATCTCTACGGTACCTTCCAATGTGGCCAGCAGAATAAAATAATAAAAGAAACTTGCAAATCTCTTCATGTTATCTGGCATCTTTTGGCCCCTATGCATTTCACAGTAGGAGATGCAAATGTTAGATTCATTACAGAATGAACATTTACTGTAAAACAAATCCTTCACAGCACTCTTAACAATATGTTGTTACCATAATATAAGAAATTAATCTCTCTTTCTTAAGGTTAGATATTATGCAACTGTTATATTTCCTGTTTCTTTAGCAAGAACAGTATAGGCATACATACGGATGACAATGCTGCTGTTCACATATAACATTGTAATATTGTTATTCAAATATAATGTGGTGGTACTGCATCTTGAGTTATATTAAGATTTGTAAGACAGCTGCCCCTCAGGCTCAGTTTCATTCTGCAGTGTCACCACATCCACTTTTCTCTGTGAGCATCCCTATTTCCCCTCAACACCTGCTTAGATGGTCAGCTCAGCTGGATGAGCATCATCCCTGTTTTGTCAGGGTTTGTACAACACTTCCCATAATAGAATGCTGCCCTTCTTCCTCCCAAAAAAAGGAGATAAAAAGAAGGAATATCTAGGAATTTGTGGATTAATCAGCTCAAACAAAATGATAATAAAAAAGGATAGCAACAGAGAGATAAATCAGCTGTCTACATCCATTGATATTCATGAAAGAAGCCCTGGTTATCATATACCTTCTCCTTACTTAAACTATTAACAGTGTTACATGACATTCTCAGGTATCCTATGGAAATAAAACAGTAAAGATAATCAAGACAGGGAAATGCTGGTTGGAAAAGCACACTGAGGAAATTGTTCTGCAGCATTTTACCCAAGTCTGACAGAGGGCCATTATAACGGTGCATATCCAAAGCCATGAATTACCAGTGTCTTCAAAGCCAAGGCAGGTGTGGACCTTGTCCGCTTCTCCTGGGAATAGGGAGCCAGGTCCTCTGGGAGGCCATGGAGAGAGACTTCTGGGCAAGGACGCAGGGAGCCAGATAGCACTGCTGGGCACATTATGGGAGATTCATGTCAAGCCCAAGAAATCTTTATCATAAACGACCTTGGTCCTGCCTGGAATTTAGGAGAATAGATATTTAATCTGTGTTAGAATCAAGAGGAAAGAACAACCTGGCCTTTATTATGGTACTAGCATTTTTATACAGAAACACACAAAACTATGTAACATATTTAGATGATGCCTTTTTCATTGGTTTAATTATAAAGCTTTCTACCTATAAAGATCACCACCCAATTGTTCCATTTAAGTTTCACTTTTATGCTTTCAAAGTGGCAGTTTCAGTCTTTATGTTGTGTTTAATATTTCATCTAATTTGTTCACTAAATGTAAGATCATAAAAAGGGTGTTTTGTGCCAACCTTATGAGGACAGATGGATTTCTACATTTTTATTAAAAGTTCTGTCATTTCATGCTTTGTACTGCGCAAGCCTTTGACATGCTTGTTCTCACCAGGTTTACAAGAGTTTGTATATTTATATAAATTTTAAAACATCTTTCATTTGTGGAAGAATTTACACGTTTCTGAAGCAGACTGCAGAGGGAAACGCAAAGTTTCAGAGTGATATTGTTTCAGCCTCTACTTCTGAGTTTGGTAATAGATATTTGCAAAATATCTTTGGGGGTAATGAAAAATGTGTAACTGTAAATTTCAAATTGAATCTGCACTGCAAATTGTCTTCTGGAGAGAAGGACCTGTATAAGAACGCAAACACACACATGCACACACAAAAAGGCTCAAAGAGAAAGAATAAAAAGGTAGGTTCCTATATTTGGACATAAACCAGACTCCTTTGGAAACCTCAGCATTGTCATCCTATTTTGATTCTTTTAATCACGGGTAGATTATTTTTTACAGCATAGAAGGCCTGATGAAATTAAGAGGCTACAAAGAGATTGACACAGTGTAACTAAGAGGACAGGATGTAACTAAGGATGTCAGATGTAACTGAGATGGCCTTCTGACAAAATCACACATGAAATCAAACATAGTAAGAAATTTCCAGGAACTAAGATGCGTCTGACTGTTTCAAAGCATAGAATTTCTGTAAACTGCATTGCATCAGTATAAAATCAATAAGAATTAGATCTAGAAGAAAGATAAAGTGAAAAGCAGTAAACCAAATTATGTGTGCAAATGGTAAAGGAGTGAATGAAGAGATACAAAATGTGAGGGGAAGGCTGAATTACTGTTTGTGTTCACAAGCAAGAAATTGAAAACCAAATACAAGAAATTTTAACTTCAAAGGAAAAAAATGAAACAGTTGAGATTTGTTTGTTTGTTTGTTTGCTTGCTTGTTTGTTTGTTTGTTTGTTTTAAGGAGGAATGTGTCATTAATTGTAATAACAAGAAGGGAGCAGATTGTCCTTCATGAACCTAGCTCCATGTCGAAAGGTTCCCATAGTATAGCACCAATATATGCCATTTGCAATTCTATATCCAGAACTGCCAAGCATGGAACCACTTCACATCCTTTATGGTCTGGAGAGAGTAAGGCAATGGGGGCTAAGGTCTGTCAGAAAAGCAATTAGGAGTAACTTCCTGCAAGATTTAGAGATCAAGAGACTTTAAGTGATTTAGAAACCTCACTGAATTTGCAATTTTTACCCATTACTCTTCTACTCCTATGTTCTGATTTTTTTTTCTCTATTAATGCCTTACCACTTTACACCCACTTCATACTTCAGTGCAAAGACATATATTTATATAGGGCCAGAAAAAGTATAACTGACCCCTGCAAGGAGAAGGACTAGCTGTAAATCCTATAAGAGTGGAGCAGATTGGAGACGTAAAGCTAAGAAAACACACAGTACAGTTCCAGAGATGAAGGTTACTTTTACTGATGAACTACTGACATATCATTATACATTACTGCAAGGTGAATCTCCACACACCAAGCAACCCAGGATACTGGGCATTTGAAACTTCTAAAAAATGTTCCCTGTGTGTGCAACTCCCTTGTTTATGCAAAGCAGAGCTGATATGCGCTGATTAATATGTCTGTCAGGACTGGAAAGCATCTGGCTTGCCATACCATTTTTGAATCCGACAGGCTTGGCAGGATTGATGATGTAATATGTAAAATCATCAGCTTCAAATTTGGCAGCAATTAAGAAAATAAACAGAATACCAGCAAGGACTGCAGCAAAAATGGAGGAGAAGGATGCATAACTGAAGACATCATCTTGGAACTTGGCACTGTGTACAGAAAACTAATAAGATGTTTCCTGAAGTATTGTGCATAAATCTGGACAGCTTGCTACAGCAAGCAGAGCTAATACCTGGAAATTTTACAACATAGTGGGAAAGGGATGATGAAGTATCCTGGAGGCTCTAACTACTGTTTGGAGAGAAGCTAGAAAATTCAGATTTATTGTCATTAGAAAGGATTAAGAGAAGACATAATTAAGCTGTATAGCATTTAGAAGGTCATAGAGACAGTGTGTATCATAAAACAATTTGATAAGATAAAATTCTCTCAAAATAGAAATGAAAACTGAGAAGCTAAAAGGACAATGAACACTAAGGGAGTTCAGAAGATAAGTACACTCTGAAAGAAAAAAATAATGTTCAAAATGTACTAGAAACTGCATTACTAGGTTAAAGTACTAAATATAAGCTTCAAGAGTGTTTTGGCAATGGAAAGAGAAGAAAGCAAGAAAATTTTATTCCTTCCCCAAAGATGTCTAGTGGATTGAATGGACATGGAAGCTTAATTACACTCTCAACTTCGGAAGTGCTCTCTCAGAGCAGTATTCAAGAGTTGAAGCATTCTGCTATTTGGAATTGGAGAAAATGCAAATGTCTCTTCATGACCTAAGAGTCAACAGAGAACTCACTGTCTCTGTGTTTTATTTAAAACAAATGAAAAACAAACAAACAAATAAACAAACAAGTCTCAAGTGTGGGACTTCACCCTAATATTTCAGTTCAAGTGTCCTAGACTATCTTCTACTATCATTGTTATTTGATCTTTCACATTTAGGCCTAGGAAGCACACAAGGATATGGGTGGTAGTGATCAAGACTGTCTGCTAGGAACAGAGCTGTACACTTGCTCATTTCATGAATACTGTCAGAGGAATGAGTCCTCTGGCAATGGCAATGACTTTTGGTCACTACTCTCCTGGATGAGTTTCAAGTGGTTATCAAGTGGTGAAAAACTCCATAGCCATGTCCTTGAGTTCCTCGAGTTGTTCAATTATTTAATCTGGCTCTTTCCAAATGCAGTAAATTATTTCTTAAATTGACTTTCAATAGGACGAAAGGATGAGAAAAAGCCTGGGGCGTAATGCCCATAGATTGCTGTATACTTCCAGAACATCAACAAAATAAAAAGACTTTGCTGAGGCAGAGCAAATTCCTCCCTGCATACAGAGCTGGATGCTATGGATGGACCTGTGGATGTCTTACACCGTGGGCCAGTGGTGCTTGAGCCCCTAAAACAAGATTCAAAAATTGGGAAAGAAATCTGACATATGGATGACTAACATAATATTTACAGAACATTATGTCTATGAAGCTGAGAGACTGTGGGAATTTATAAGTATACTCAGGAATGTAATCTTTATCTATCTGGGATGGCTTAAGCCATGGCCAGCCCTGCTGTTCCGCTAGGAACATCTTTCTTCTACCTGTGACAGTAAACTAGATAAGAAAACTGATCCTGAGAAAAAAACTACTTTAATTCTTCTGCCTTTTTTTTTTGTTTGTTTTTTTTTAATGGGATCAGTCTCACTCACACAGGAATCCCACAAATGCTTGTGCTGACACAGTGCAGACGGAAGAGAGGAGTGGAAGAAATGTCTGGGGTGTCTGTGAGAAGGCAGAATACCTTGAAGTGGTTTTGGCCACTGAAGAAATACATATGTAATTATAGCTTCAGAATCCCTTTGTCTAGTTAAAATGCCTTACGTAGTAAGAATCTCTTGGCTTTATTTGCAGCTGTATTTTTTATTACACTTTTCAAAGAAAAAGCAAACAAGGTCAAATATCTTTATTTGTTGCAATGGGAATTTTTGGATTCTTTTTAACAGGTTTTGTCAGACTGTTTCAAAAAGATATGCATCGCTGAGTAATTATAGCTTGGCAGGGGGAAAAAATAAGTTCTCTTTATTTTCAAACTATTCCAGTTGGTGAGTCAGACTGCAGTTTAGAGTTTTGAAGGTAATGGCTTCACACACAATAGATTTGTGAGAAGACAGACATATTTAAGGATTCAACAATATATAAAATACTTCTGTGATGATGAAGAATGAGGACTGGATCTGAGCCACTCCAATAAACAGTAGAGCTTAGCAGTAAAAAGATAATATTAGATATTATACATTATATAAACCTAAGGTTCAAGAAAGCATGATTTTGTGATTCACAAGTAATGTAATTTATGTAATTACTCTGTAATAGTATAATTCTTGTAAGGTAGAATGTGAGCCATAAAATATAGTCATTTTAGGGTTATTTGTGTCCTATAAAAACTATAGCAATTATAGTACAAGATAAGTACCATACATAGTTTAACTGCCTCTTGATTGGTATGGCTTGCTCAAACATGAGGAGCCTCTTTATTCTAAGTATACATGTAAGCACACTATAACAATGTACATAATGTTGAGTAGTTTAGCACATATAGCTAAACAACTAAAGCAAATCAAATTATAAATGACAAACGGATTACAAACAAATTTAGCTTCTTTATGGTATCCAGTAATTTGCTTTTTGTCCCAACAGTCTGGCAAATACTTTGTGTAAACAAATTTAGAATGATTGCTTCCTCACAATTTATTGTCAGCATTAGTTTAATTGTTCCATAGACAGAACTCTAGTCGAGAGATGTGAGTGGTCAACTATTTATACAGTGCAATATATTCAATATTTGTTCTTTGACTGGCTTTCTCGCAGAGAGGCAGCAAAAATCTCTTAAGGAGGCACAGAACAGGAATCCAAGTCCCACCAGCTCTCAGTGGCACTGTGCAAGGTTATCATTCGAAATGTCAAGTATAATAACCTTATTTTGTAAGCCTAAGTTTAAAGAAGGAAGGAAGACACTTCTTCCTTTTGTTGATCTTAAGCCTTAGGCAGATGTTGCAAGGTTTTTACATCAAACCCTCTCACTTTTTCAGACCCACTTCGGCCAAACTTCTGCTTTCCTCTCAAGGCCATGCTCCTTCTACCTGAGAACAAGACCCTACCCTCACCTCTGCCTACCATATATTCTATTTAAAGGCAACATCATGGAGAACAAACAGCAAAGGCCCACAGCTATTCTTTAAAGACTCATGATGACCAGCTGTCCTCCTTCTGTCCTAATCAGCACTGCTGCTTTCTATTCCAGGGACACTTACCTTGGGGCTGCAGGTAATACTATCCTGTCCTGTAGCCCCTAGTCTCATGCTGGTTGCAGACTAGCAATAGACAGTCTAAATAGCAGTAGCAGCATGATTAAATGTGCTCCTCCATAACAGGGAACTGCAGCAGCAACCCACTCCTTAAATACCAATTTCCACTACAACTATGGATCTAATAGAGCATCATAATTGCTTCAATCACTACCCAGAACTCTCCTGCCTAGTCCCAGTCTGAGACCTCTCAAGGGGCTTAGGCACTTGCCTTAGCAAAGGCCCTTTAGAGAACTTTTCCAGCTCAGAGAACAGAGATGAACAACTCAAGGCCTCCCCAAAGTTGTTATGGGGAATGAAAGAGACTGAGGCAGATTGTTTTATCCCTTTCTCGCCCTTGATCAAGAATACTTTCCTCAGTAAGGTACCAGAGAGCAGAGAGAGAAATACCAAATTTCAGAAGGGATCTGAGTGATTTAAAGGGCTTTCCAGGGTGCTGATTTCTTCTGGCAATGAGGAGGAGGACAGCCCATGACTCTATTTCCCTAACATCTCCCACCTCCCTGTGGAATGAGGCTACTTAGAAATTCTAGCCCTGAGTAATTCATTCTTGGAGAAACAGGATAAAGAAAAAAGGATGTCCCTTTTTCTATCCCACAGATTTCTATAACCAAGTTTTTGTTCAAAAGATGGAGGGTATTGCAAAATTTTAAGGTATACTGCCACTTCTATGGTATTACTACTGGGGAAATCAAATAGTATAATTTCTCACTATCATGTACATCCAACTACAGGCCAAAAAACATGCTTCTCAGGCATTCCAGAGTTGATTCCTTGGGCTGGATCTTCCTGTTCCCAAACACACACATCACTGGTTAACCAGAATATATGCATAGGCTTTCCAGAGAAAGGCTTTGTGTGTGACCTTAACTCTGTCTCAAACACCCCATCAGACTGCTGTTTCTCAGCACTGCTTCTTATGCAGTCAGTTGTTTTTGAAGTTTGCTGTTCCTTGTAATTCATATTTATGGTTTGGCAAGCAGTCATAGCACACATGGGTACAGACTTAGCCAAATATCAGTTTTGCATGAATAAAAAATTCCCTTTCATAGAGAAGTAATAACAAAGAACATTCATAAATAACAATATAAATGTAGCCAAAGGGAGTTAAGATTTATGTTAAAATGCAATCATAGAAAACTCCACAGATTCTATTCCAGACTAGATTTATAGTTAATTCTGAATCAAGTGTTTCATAGGTGTTTTTAAGTAAAACTCCATAAAGGAGGCTTTTTTTTATTTTTTTTTTCTTTTCTATCAGCTACTGTTGCTGAGCCCTGAAAACAGTAACTTCAATGAGCTTGGTTGTGAATATGACTGATGTGGGGATTGGTTTTCAGGATCTGTCCCTTGAAATTTGATTGTCAAACCATAAATAGAACTACCTTAGGTATGAGAAGGACAAATCCTGGAACAGGAGTTTGGCATTTGAGTGGCTTATTTGTCCTAAAAACACAACGTGGAATCATGTTTATTTTGTATATTTGTATAAGTCATTGTGGCTCTCCTTTAATTACAATATTCTGAACCACTACATGAGAGCTGTCCAGGAGGGCTGCAAATCTGGCTGCCTAGCAGCTATATTACAGATTTAATTAACACACATTGAAAACTGCTGCAAATCAGCTGTGCAACAACTCCCTTGCTATTGATGATGACAACCTTATGGAGGGCAAGCTGCAAATCCACCTCACAGACTGCAGTGCAGTAACCATTATTCTGTTGATCAGCTTTGTCTCAGATGTTATGTAGCAAAAATGTGGTAATCAGGATGACAGGCTTAAAAGATGTAAGCTCTTCACACTGTTATTGAAGAAAAAGAGGTTACAGGCATCTAGAGTCACTCGGAGCATCTTTTGAAATAAAATACTGCTTTTACAATAAAGCAGAATGGCAGAAACAAAAATGTGGCCAATATGACATCGTGAAAGCATAGCGAAAGATCTGAGTAAAAATAAAATGGAGTTGAAAATAAATAAAGAAAGCAACCATCCCGGTAGAGTCTGTACTTGTAGAGATGGCAGGGATAAGACAAGAACAAATGTTTGCTCCTTATGATCTCTATGTGAGAACAGTGGCCTTTCAAAGGTTTTTTTTCCTACCATTGTTAAAGTCATTACAAGAATGGATAAAAAAGTGCAAAACAAAAAGGAATTGATACTACACAATGCTGAGACAATAAAAAAAAAAAAAAAAAAAGATGTTTAGAGAGAATACTGGTAGAAAAGAGCTCCATTTCATTAGCACAGCAGGAAGATGTGAAAATATTTTGGCCTTAGAATGTCTCAGTTCTGCTCTGTTCAGATTCGTAAATATCCCCATGGATGAACAACTGAGAAACTGAATTTTTCCCCTAGGCAAATATGCCATCATTGAGGTAGAGTTACATCAGCACGGAAAAAGTGAGTTAATAATAATGCCATGCTTGGGAAAACACACACATTGACTTATGTATTTTGAATTGCTGGTAAGAAGTATTTGAGAAAGACTTAGAAAAAGCTGAAATTAACATGAAACCATGGACATGGAGACAATTAGCAAGGGTCCCGGAATTAAATTAGAAACTGTATGAAAGGGTAAT
Organism: Nothocercus julius; assembly: GCA_013398735.1. Classification (NCBI taxonomy): domain Eukaryota; kingdom Metazoa; phylum Chordata; class Aves; order Tinamiformes; family Tinamidae; genus Nothocercus; species Nothocercus julius. The sequence goes on along the minus strand of VZSV01000237.1, from coordinate 622,785 downwards.
TCTAACAGCTCTGGAGGAAGTAAGCCAATTTTTTTGTGGAATATTTGCAGAAATCAGCAATTAGTTATAAACTAAGGGGTTGAAGAAATCATGTACTGTAGCAAACAATGAAGAAATAGGAGCTTTAAATGTGGAGCAACTGATTTCCTGAATACTGACTACAAAAGAGCTTTGAGAGTTACTACAGATAAATCCCCAAGGTCCCTAGCCAATTGTGCTGTTGGAAAAAAAAAGAAAAAAAAAAGCTTATAGAGGGTATTAATGTCTAACTGTTTTATGAGAAGTAAAGAGTGTGCTATAAGTTACTCTTACATTGTAAAATATCGTGAGATACACAGCATGTGAAACACAAACTCCGTTCTAATGAATACAATGAACCCTATTTAAATAATAAACTGATAAAACAAAATCAACAAAATATGGAATTATGGTTGAAAAGTCATACAGCCAGCTTTCTGGACCATTACTTTTATATAAACTAGTATTAACAGAGAAAGAGTGTGATTTTTTTAAACCTATTTATGGAAAAGGTTCTCTTGATCATTTATATCACCACTATCTTCTCACAGTTCAGACATAAACAGGGTTTTCTTTTGAACTCTCCCAGCTGACAGCTGTATCACTGCCAGCATAATAAAAACACAACGATATGTAAAGGAGCACCTCCATCAGTTAACAAGATCTCCATTGCATTTTTCAAATGGAAAATGGATTTTCTCCTGAAATCCTTGGATGCCCTGAGAACTAAAGATGCCAGACAAACAGACAAAACTCTAAGCTTCTGTAATGTTGTTGGTCCTCTCTAACAAAAATATAGCTTGCATAGTTCCAAAATAAAAGCTTTGTTTTAAAAACTATGTTCGCTGACCTGAGGGGTAGGGTACAGCACCAGTCCTGTTTCTCTGAACCCTGAGATACAGTTTTGGCTGACAATTTCTCTAACGGTGGTTTTGGTTTCAGTTCTACACATACTATGAATGTTAATTTTATATGGTCCTCAAAGAAACACTGATACTACCTTTTGTTAGCCAGCTGGTTAAAACTGTTTTCCTCTGAGAACTTGGGTCTAATCTTCTCTAAATGACTTGTGAAAGCTTTTCTCAGAAGGATGAAGAAATGAAATAGCATTGTATAAGCATAACCTAGGATGCTAATGGGTAGGACCTTGACTAGTCTTGGTACAAATATACTGAATATTGTTTACTAGCTTGAACAATTAGTACATTTTGGAGCATGAAAGTGAAAGTTGCTTTAAGAACTGTAAACTGAAATTTCAACAGGAAGTAAATTCTGGACATGCACAGAATGCACAAATCACACCCAACAAGGCACACTGCAAACTCAGCTCTGCCTCAACCGTTAGCAGACTGCATTTCTTATATTCCCACCATTACTATTTCTGTGCTTGCAAACTAAATATCCCTTGGGACCCTTTCTTTTGCCTATAGGGTAACAAATACAGAATGGGCTGCATCCACTAAGTGATTTTATCCTCTAAAAAAACATCCAGACTATCAGCTGGGTATTGGTCTTTGGACTACATAAACACCCAAGAAGTTCTGGGATGTCTAGGTGTAATTTATATGCTGCTAGATCTGCCTATAAAAATGATCCTTTTATTTATTAATTTTTGTTTCTTCTTCTTCTTCTTTTTTTTTTTTTTTTTTAATAATTCTGGACATTATTCTACTATCATTATTTCTCCAGTGCTCAAGGAAAGTAGTGCAGTCTCCAAAGCAAAGCATTCCCTTGCCTTTAAGAGTATGCACAGCTTGTAAAAAATCATCCCTTTCCTGCACCTTCTGAAGCAGCTGGTCCTGTCAAGGCTGCTCCGTGGTGCACAGTTTCGTTCCCCCTTCCTGCTGGTTGCAGAAAGGAGACACAATTTAAGCAATCATGAGACATGAGTGTTGGTGATCAAAAGGTCCTCCGCTCTCAGCCCACTGGGATGCAGCAAGTGAGACAGGGTAATTAAGTGCAAGTGAAAGGGGTAGGAGGGAAGCTGGAACTGAATGTTTTGGTTTCGACAATTTGCCAGAGGTCTGCTGAAGGTCACTAACACCAGCCAAGGTACAGAATGTGAAAAGCATTGTCAGGAACTAGGCAGTAAAAAGGGACAATATGCTATCCTTCCTCCTATAATTTGTCGACAGATACACTCACTAATCTATCTGTAAAGCCAGTGGAATTACTCGAGCTGCATGCTTACCTTTTCTGGCATTGCCTGCAGCTATCAGAAGAGATATTGCACAACTGTCTAAAGTCATTATTAGAGTAGACAAAGGGTAGTTCACCTTCCTTTGAACCATAAGAAACCGCCCACAGCTGGAAAAAGGACACCTGACTTAAAACATCAAAACTAAAAACTGAAAATCAATGCTACTGTGATGCATTACAGCTTCGAAAAATCAGATAAAGTCTTTGCAAAATGACTGTCTAATCAGTAATATTACTAAGCTTGGAGAAGACTGATGAGTCTGAGGCTGCTTTCAGTCTCCTTTGCTATAATTTATACAGCTCTAGTATCTTTCTTCTATCTAAAGAACAACCTAGCTTCAGAAACCATTATCCCGCACCCATTCAAACAAGTGGAAATTTTCTAACTGGACACAGAGCTATTAGGATAAGAATAACTCACTTCAAATGTCTGCAATAATAGTGACATTTATCCTTACAAGACTCCTGAAGTTTTGACAATCTTGAACTTATAAGGGAAGCAGCAAGGTCAGCAGTATGAAAAGCATTTCCACTTTTTACCATTGGCTGCATTAGGCTTTTAATTTACGTGATTCCTCTTCTTGGCCCGAAGGCATCTATCTCTTTTAATTAACTACATGGAAAATGGAGGTCTCTAGCTGTGGTCCTTTGAACTGCACCTATTAGGGTAAAATCTACACTGTGAGAAGACAAGTTTTTAAAGATAAAATGTACTTTGAGATATAAATAGATCAGAATATAATCAAGGAGATTATTTACTTTTTTTTTTTTTTTTTTTTTTTTTTTTTTTTTATAAACAGGATGAAAATACCAGACACTTCTAGAAAAGAAAGTTTGGAAATAATTTTACTGCAGACTCAGTTCAGAATTTTTGTTAATATTGACTAATAACTTTGTGGTAGGTAACTCCATCTAAGTTAATCTCTTAACCTGGTTGTATGACTCAGTGAGGAAAACAGGAATTTACAGGAAAAAAAAAATCTCATCTTAAAATAGAAGTCTAAAATAGATCAGAAGATTTTTTTTAAAAACATATTAAAACTTCTAAACATATTGAATTTTTAAAAGTATTAAAACTATTTCTATTGACTATTAAAGCAACATAGTATGACTAGATAAGACGTTCTAGATATGCTTTCTTCTCTAGATAATTCTAGGTGAGATGAGTCCCATTTTCTGGCCACCAGGACAAATATTTTTTGTGCCACCTTAATACCTTTGTGCTCACTTTTTATCTAATGATAAGATAATGTCCTTCTCTGCTCCCCTCCAGAACCTTTTTCTTTTATCTGTTGGTAGAATCTTCAGAACTGAATCCGTTGTGTAACAGAGAACAGAATCATCCATGTTTTACTTCTTCCACAGAGGCGGTTTTCAGCATGACAGGGCTTATGGCTGTTGATGTCAGACTGCAGGGACCTTTATGTTGCTCCATGGCCTTGTCCTGCACACTGTGCTTCATGTATCTCGTTTTGACTGTATGAATAAGCTGAACAACTTTCACAACATTACTTATGTGCATAAAAAACAGCAAGTACTTATGAATTTTCGGCCTCAAGGCCAGTATTGCACAGGAATCTTTAATATTTCAGCGCTGCAGCTTTTCACTATCATTTGTTATGTATCACTCTCTTCAAAGTATTTTTTTTTTTTATTAGAAAAAGAATATCTTTACAGATATGGAATATGTTAGAGAACTCTGTGTTTTGTTTTGCTTTGCTTTGTTTGTTTCTTTTTAATTCGGAAGATGCTTTCTACCTTTCACTCTGTCAAGTATGTAATTTTTCATTGTTTCATTGCATTTGTATCACCACCTATTTAAACAATATTTCAGTTCTTTGTCATTGAATGGCACAAACACGGTCATGTTTGCAGTCCAATTTATAAATACATACGTATGAGCCTCTTATTTTTGCAACTCTTCAATCCAATACTCTCTGTTCCAGTCACCATATGCTTGTGTCTCTCATAATTGAGGAGGAGGTTTCAGCTTTGCCTTGAACAACAGATATGTTAGATTGAAAGGGAGACACTAAGTATCCAGGTGTAGTCAGAGACAGGATTAGGGCCCCACACATCCCCCTGGCCCTGCCTTTTCCTACCTCTGCAATATGTCCCAGCCCTTTCCCCTCTTCCTCAGCCTCAACCCCATCTCAGCCCAGCTTGGGATCATCAGCTTCTGTCTTGCAAAACCACATCAGTGTCAGCTCCAGCCTCATCATGGCCCTTAACAGATTTATTTGAGTTAGATATTTGCTTTTTTATTAGTTTATTTTATTTTATTTATAGATTTTTGTTTAAATACTTCTTAACTGCAAGAACTATACATTTGCATGCACTGAATTCTGACTGTTTCTAATCTCAGGTGGTTTCAGACAGTAAAGTGTTGACTCACTCCTATGGTCCAGTGATTACCTTAGAGAAAAAGCTAAGTAATTCTGTTCAATATTTAAATTTTTAATCTGCTTCACAAGGAAGTGATTATTTTACATATATATGATAATGTAATATGAATTTTAATTAGTTTATTTACCCATGAAGCTAACACAGGATGACACTCAGTCACCTTGCTCAACTTAGAGGCAGAAGTCCTATGTTCACAATCTGATTACATTTATCTCACTGGAATGAATAAAACAGGATTGCTTTTAAATAGCAGTTGGAATGCAAATGACTATTCACTTTTTATATATCATAGTTATCATAATAAATCAAGTAAATATCTTAAATCCAAAATCCTGTTATGACAATACTTATAGAAGAGCCCAAAGTGATTAACAAGCTTTCCTCAAAACTTGAGCCAGGTTTAAAAAAGCACCCTTGAGTACAGAAAAAGCAGAGTCAATTTCCTAGGCTAAACATCAAGAATGAAAATGGAAGATTTATCACTGATCTCTGTATAAAAGATGTAGTCCTGAACACATTACTCCTGGGAGGCAGCTGCCACCCAATCACATAAAAATGTGGATTACACTGTCAATCAACTACTGCATGCTTAATGCATCTATAAAGATAGTAATCTCTGTGACAGTAAAGCTGAGGAACCCGTAGAGGATTTTAAGGAGAAACAATGCAGAGAAACCGATTAAAGAAAGTTGTCAGTAGGATAGGAACTTTTAGGAGTTATGTATTTTAGAACTTTGCACTTGCTACATAATTGTCAAAGACATTCAGAGGTAAAACACTTCAGAGGGGCTAGGATGTGACCTTAGTGTAATTTCTGCTTTGTTTTCTCTACTTCCCGCAAAATCCTCATTTTAGGAAAACAGAAAACATTTATTTCCCCATTAGACAAATATACAAAATAATCAAGTGTCACAGAAATTCACCTGTTAACTTAAAAAAAATCTATTAAAAAAAGAGTATTTCTAAAACTTATGTAGGTATCCCAGGGCAGCATTACTGTATCTTACTCTGTTGCATTCTTTCCCTAGCATAATAGGTCACAAGTAGTTTTGGGCAATTTGAAAAGAACTCAATGAGATGTGTATGTAGACTGGAGGAGGAGAAGGTTGACTATTTTAATTCCTATTTTTAGAGATAGAAGAATAATACAGTTTTTAGCCATGAGCCTATTACTTCCCAATTTCTGGCTCTTAAAAGCCTGACTTCCTCTTCTCTCTAGATGTGTTAACTGCTCTTTCTCTCTTTTTCTTTTTTTATCCATCTTGATATTTGAGGGACCAAGTATAAAGGGAATCAATAAAAGAGGAAGAAAGTATACATTTCTATAGAGAGATGACCTAGAGTGAAGCAAATCATGGCTTCTACTTCCAAACTGTGCTTATTAGTTTAAACAGTTTCTGAAATATCATTTTTTATAACTATCAAAATACAACAATATTTAACTCATGCTTAATTCACTGTTCTTCCATCTTAGATATGGTGCCTGACCACTATTACAAGATCATTAATTTTAGGTAATATACACAGTTTTATGACAGCAGGAACCATTGCCTAGTTATTCTGGGCGCGGGACAGTCCATGTAACAAAAGGTCCCTTTATTTCTAGGATTGCAAAGTAATAAGGTCAAAATTCTATTATAAATATATTGTTAAATAAGAAATGTATTGTTTTTATCATTGATCCTATGTAGAGGTATTCACTCATAAGACTCACTAAAATGAAAAAAATAAGTAATGTAGAGCTAAGGAAAATTATAAACAGCTGCTAAGTATGATACATTTATTAGGGAAGACATGTACTAAATGCAAGAAGACTAGCATACCAATGGTGTTCTTTCTTGAACACTGCATATATACAACATGATTTAAACTCATGCCTTCTGCTAGCTTATCAATTAGACATATACATACAGCGTACATACATTTGTGTCAATAATAAATTTGTGTGTAAAAATGTGCTTATACTTATTTATAGGAAAGAAAATGTCATCACACAGAAGTTACCATCTTTATAAAATGTGCAAACCCCACAAAGTCAGAAGCAATTTAGTATTAAGAATAAAAATCAATTGAATTTGATTTAAATTTGCTAGCCAATAAAGAATCCTGTTTGCAAATCTTATCACAGAATATTTCAAGTAGAAAGTATTTGACAGTGTAATTAAGAACCTGTGCAATCATTGATGGAGTATGCCACTGGAAGAAGAGATAATATTTTAAAACTTCAAAATTAAATTTTTTGTCTATGTGGCTGAGGTAATTAATAAATATTGTAGACAGAGATTTAAATATTGCTTCTTTTTTTCTTTTTGTAGAGTAAAAAGTATGAGATCTGCAAATACGTAAGGTATGCAAACAGCTGTTTATTGCCAGACTGACTGCATAAAAAAATAGGGTGCATCTTACCTAAAGGACAGGAATTCCTTACTCAGAAAATGATTTTAAGCTTAGGAAGTGACACAATAAAGACTGACAAGATCCTCCAGGCATTACTCTATAAAATACTTAAATTTAACCAAGCTTTTTATAAAAAGTTAAAAAGTAAAACACTGGGATGAAAACTTCTTTTTAAATTAATGACATAGTACAGGTTTATCCCAGGGCAAAATTTGCTGGACGATGCATAAATTATATAGTGACTCGCTAGTACACTTTGCAACCATGATCTATTTTAGTTTTCCTCTAGCTTGGGTTGAAATACTAATCACGTCATAAAATGTCCAGTTTACTTTGAAAGCAAAAAGAGAAATTTTTTTAGAAGCATTAAGGAAATTGGAAATCAGCACCTGCAGCATCAGGCAAATACTGTTATTTCAGAGGAAAATGAAATGACTATAGAACTTCGGCCCTAATATGCTAAGCTCTACATATTATTTGAAAATTAGTTGAAAAAATATAACTATTAAATTAGTATCTATTTAGATATTTGCATATGAACAGAATAAACTGCCTTCAATCTTTTGTATTTTCCATCAAATCCTTTCAGCATATTTTTAGTTAAAATGAATAAACATACAACCTCACAGTAATTTTATGGATAGAATAGCAGTGATTCCAATCAGAGAGAATATTATATCATCACTGAAATACAGTCTTCAGTCTTCTAGGAAGAATAATATAAGCATCAAGGTCTCTTGCTAAAACAGAATAAATCTTCTTTCTATGGGCTATGTAAACATTAAAAAGAAAATAATGCCTCCACAAGGTTGTTCTGTTAAAAAATAGGCTTGATATTTATGTAGAGTTGATTGAAAAGCAAAAACAATCATTTGCTGCTGAGTTTGATTTATGTTCCTATGTTAGTGAACTGGCCGCTTCCTCCAGAGCAAGAAGCAAGGAAAGAAAAACTCTTGTTTATTTAAAAACGTCACTGTGAAACCAGTGGCAGTCTGATACTTCCCCTGGGACTGGAAGTTTTCCCTTTTAGTCTTTATTCTAATAAACATGACACAACTAACAAATGTTCTGGAAGTCAAAGACTGCTCTGATTGGGATGCCATCACATTATTGTGGAGGAGTGGTTAAGGAGTTTGCCCTGAATTGAAGGGAAAATTACTAATTTAGGCAATCAGAAAGCACTGGCATAAAGGAAAAGAGCTGTAACCAGGGATAAAACAAAAAAACTATCAAAAACCCCACCTAGTTCCTTTTTAGCTCCATTCCTATGTGACCCTGAGCTAGGTGCACATTGTAACATTTAGCTGGACTGTGCATAATGCAGAACTGTGAACTTCAAAATCTTTACCACAGGTGACACCTAAATTTCTTCAAGTTCCCTTATTTCTTAAATTCTGTTTCTGCAAATGCCCAGGAGAATTTCAGTCCTGGTACCACTGCCCAATTGTTCTCTCACACTTAAGCCCCCACAAATTGCATGTTTTTCATAGGGACTGCCTAGGGCAATGACACCTTGAAAATACCTTTGCCTGCTGGAACAGGATTTTTCTAAAACTTTATGATATTAGTGATTCTAATAGAGGCTGATGCCCTGTTTTATTCAAGCCTAGTGGTTACACCCAGTAGCTGAGGAAATAAACTTCTATTTGAGCTCAAATAGAAGTTTATATTTTCAATTCCACAGCCTGAGGAATTCATGCTTCCCAAAAATGCTCAGCCACTATCTTATTGACTAAGGAGGCGAGGCAGGCTTCTCTGCATCCATTTTACTGAAGCTGTTTCCTTCTGATTTCTGTAACTGAAAATGCATTAAATCAGGAAAGTAGGAGAATATATTTCATGTCTTTTGATTAGGTCCCTTACTAGGAAAGGAAAGATCTGAGATGGGTCTCTGCTCCTCGGGATGTTTATATAATTGGCATCAAACAGTGATGTAACTGAAAAAAAAAAAAAAAAAGAATATTAAAGGAATATAGGAAGACAGGAGTAACTGAAATCCATCCCCCTTGTACTCTATACAGTCCCATCACATACATCTTTTCATAAAACATCAGATAGCTATCAATACAAGGTATTAGTCAAAATCACAATAAAGTTGGACAGTATAGTTATTAAACTTTTCAGAGTTAGTCTTAGAAGTCAGAAAAAGAGAAAAAAAAAAAAAAAAGCAGCACTGACAGAATCATATATGTGGAAACAGAACAGAAAAATTTAAACCAAAGTCACTTATTCCTCCTGATGAGGATAAATCATCCGAAACCACAGAACAGTTCAGAAAAAAAAAAAAAAAGTCCCATACTCACTCTGCTTTTACTCTGCTTGGAGGAATCAGTTCAGACCACAATAAAAATCTGTGTAGCAGTAATAAATCTATGTGGTATATTCCTCTTCAATAAAATTTTGGACATTTCAGACTCCTGGAAGCAATAAAAAGTTCAGGTAAAAATACAGCTGTGGTAAACAAAGTCCACCTGCTCATGATGGACCATATACATGGTCATAACTAATTGTTCCACCTATAACAGCAAAATCCAATATATTACCTCTTAGAGTGACATTTGGAATAGCTTTTCTATACACAAGCTTTTATATGTGCTTTAAATATACTAACATCAAGTAGATAAACATAAAAGACAATTCTTTGTATACAGTGGTATTTAAACAACACTTGAAACTGTAATTGTCTTATAAATTTCTTCAGATGTTTTATATCTTTTGAGATCATATTCTAGAGCAAAACTCCCTATTGTTTTTCAAATCATCTCTTTTTCAGTAAGTACATCTTGTGTATGGTCCTGCCTGATAAACTTTTGGAAAACAAATTGTTATTTTTATATCTCTATTCAAAACTTCTTTTTAAATATCCAAGAAAGATGCTTTCTGGATTGTTATATAAACTGATAATATTATTTTCTTACACATAATTTAATTAGGCATTTGAGGTGGAAAGTGTGGATGCAGACAGGTGGCTAATTGTTAGCCTATGCACTGGGTGTGGGTTGATGTCACATTTCATAATCTGATTGGGAATAAAAAGAAGCTGTCAGTCTATTAGGAACAGAAAGATTCTCTCTGACAAGCAAGATATCTGCATTCTCTTTGATGAAGAATATTGTCTGTGAGTGTTTGTGTGAGCTTCCAAAATTTACTTTCTACTCTTTGTTAGTGTGTCTGCCAACTGATAGCTCCATGCATGGCATGAAATGTTTTTATAATTTCAGAATGAAGCTTTCATTCCAGCTCAAAGTTTAACATTGATCATTTTAGCAGAATAAAGACATAAGGAGTGTTACTCTTTTGACTTACAATCTGCCCACTTGAAATGGTAAACTGAGATGCCACTCAGTATCTTTTCAAAGCAGTTGACATTTATTTTCAAAGAAGCAGGTCTCCCTCTGGAGGACTTAAAAACTTCTTTCCTGTGTTTGCTAATTAGACAAGGAACCTTAACACTTACTCTTGGTTGACTATTTCTTTAGACCCCTAAAATTTAGGTCAAAGTCAGGTTCTTAAATCAGAGAGGATCTGTTATGACTTCTGCTCAGAAAATACATATATGTTTTAAGAGAAAAAAAGTAGTGGCAGGTTATCAGCTACATTTCACTACCCACAAGAAGGATTCAAAAACAGAAAGGGCCACTAATAGAACAACATTTTTCCCCCAATAATTGTGGAAAAGACTAAGATTGTCTTAATAAGGGCTAAATTTAACTGCTTTGTACAGATGTTTTTACTTGCACTTTTCACTTGATGTGACTAGCACACTATAGTTTTTCTGGGGGGAGAAGAGGATGAGAAAATGTGAATAGTAAATTCTTGGTCCCTTGCCCCCTTTCTACAACATTGCATTATTTCTGCTCGGATTTGTTTGAAAAGCAAGAAAATTAAGACAACAAATAAAGCTGTAAGATGTATTCTTATACAAAATGCTCTTCACACCAAAGACACATTCTGTCAACTGATTCAGCAGAAAATGCTCCTGCGCATGTAAACTTCACCAAATTTTTCAGTTATTTTACATAAAGAGCAAGGAATGCTAATGCTCCCTTGCAATATCTGCTCATGCTTTCTGAAAGAAAGAATACACTGGAGAGGTGAGGTGATGGCATGAGGACAATTTAAACAGATTTTTTTATTTAGGTGTCTTTAAATATGAGGCATTATATTTAATCCTGGTATGAGTCTAGAGGGGAAAGTTTACTGTTTACCCTGCCAGTTAATATTCAGTCCTTTTTCATAATTTATATTTAGAAAAGTTAATATATTTGTAACAGTTAAATTTTGAAAGGGACAGAGATATAATTATTTGAAATACTGCAGTGCAGATTTTTCATATTTGAATTAAGTATATGTTTGAAGACTTGAAGCGTAAAGATGAAATATTTTAACCCCTTTTTTTTTTCACTATTTTTGACACCAATGTTAACCAGTATCTCTCAAATTTATAATTAGAAAGCCCCAAGCACAGAATCTGAATAAATTTGAAGAAACAGAATGACAGGTTGTCCCTAGAACAGAGCTTCCTCAGAAACTTGTCTTGTCCTTGAGTATATCTCAAGATATTCATGCATACCTTTTACTTAATAATCATTAACACTATGAATTTTGTGAAACCCTAGTATTATTTCAAGTTTGTTAATTTTCCCCTTGGTAATTTATCTCAACTGGCTTTACAGTCAACACTGAATCAGGGATTGGTAATACTAAGGACAAGAGGACCGGCATGAGCTGAATTGACTGCCACTACCTCGTTGTGAATGTAATCATTCTTCCTTTATACTAATTATACTCTAGCAAAATAGGAATTAAGTATCATTATTGCTGAGATATTACACAGCAATGCTAATAAAGTGGAGCCTTGAAGTGTTTTAAATTTTTATTGAGGCATATTAGGGAAAAAGAAAGGCCACTTATTCTGAAGAGAAGATAATAATTTAAATGTCAATATGATAACTATTTTATTGATCATCAGAGTTAACACTTCCCCAACATGAGAACCAGCAATTCACAGCTCTTGCAGCAACAGAAATAACAGATATTTCTTCACCAATTGCATGAACTCAAGATCCTTATTTGCAAGAACCGGAGATGGTTGTTAGAGAGGACGTTAGAGAGGATAGTAGCATGTGTCTCAGAAATCTTTACTCCAGGCTTGAATTCCCTGGGATTTTGTTAGATTCGAGATATCTGAAATGCATCTTGATTAGACACATCATTTTATGGATAATCCCAAATCAATACACCAAATAATTTTGGGGTCAACCACTGCAAGATCTGTATCTTATGTTACTTAAAGTACAATATATAGACAGTTCTGACATTCCATAACAAAAGAGTAAGTCAAATCAGTGAAAATGATCTCTCTGAACTGTATCAACAAAATTATTTGTAAATCTCTTTGGGTGTAGATTATTCACATTACAGAGAAATTATGATTTAAAGACTTCATACTGACAGACTTGGGGAGTCACAGTTTGATAATTCTTGCCAGAAAGCTTTCTTAATAAAGACCATTTTATTCCTAAAAAGAAATCAGAATAGTTTTTTTTTTATTTTTTTTAGTCTTTTTTAAGATAAAAAGTAACACAGACAGTTCTTATGATTTCTGTGCAATGGCTAAGCTGCTCTGCTAAAGTAACAGATCCTAATCATAAAATTGTATGCTTCAGTCTTTTCATACAGTGACACATAGCTACTATTTTTGATTTATATTTTATTTTATAAACAGATTATGCATCTATTCATCTTTTATTGCATTGTACAGAGATACATTTAATGTTATGTCTTAGCTGCCATTTAATTTCAAAATTGTAATATTGCATATGTCAGACCTCTCTAAGATGAAAAGGAGGGCTGACTACTGCAAGGAGTAAGGTGGTAGCAGTGCAGGGACATTGTGCGCAACTTACCAAACAGAACTTCCGTTCTTTCTTAAAGCTGTTTTCCAGTTTCCAGCCACTAGACCAATCTTGGGAACAAAAAAAAAAAGCTTCCCTAAATGGACCTCAAAGTAACGATTACCTAGATATGAAAACAAACCTGTAGCATCAGTTTACCTCTATCCTTGTTAATCAGGATTCAAAGTATTCAGTCCAAGAAGTTAAGCATTTAAACAAGGAATGGACTAACAAACTGTATACTGGGAAATCAGACATGTCTTCCTAGCAATGCAAGCACTAGTATCACAGACAAAACTTAAGGCAATATTTATGTCATTATCCTTACATCTGAACCAGTCTTCCTTTGTAGTTTTTGGAGAGAAAACAGTGTCATTATGGATGAGTTTAAAGGTAGATATTTCTTTTCATGACTTGTTCTCTAGAAGCGTCTGTTTCCCTCCATGGCTGTAAACTAAATGATAATGACAAGGAACCTCTTTTTCTCACAGTAGCAGCCATGAATAGCTGGACATCTGAAACAAATGATAATAAACTGATCTTTACCTATTGAATCTAGGGAACACTAATTTTAATAGTAACAGCAGCAAAGACACTAATGACACTAATAATAATAGGCTCCCATCATATGCAACTTCCATAATAACTTTTCTTCTATATTCTTATGAAGATGCTGGTATTGGAAGACAATCATAGAATCATAGAATCATAGAATGCTTAATGTTGGAAGGAACCTCTAGAGATCATCTAGTCCAACCCCCCTGCACACGCAGGGACACCTAGAGCATGTGGCTCAGGACGGCGTCCAAGCGGGTTTGGAAGATCTCCAGAGAAGGAGACTCCACAACCTCTCTGGGCAGCCTGTTCCAGGGCTCTGTCACCCTCACTGTCAAG
>VZSV01000237.1:598152-608317 GCA_013398735.1 Nothocercus julius | reverse complement strand
ACTGACCCCTGGGGGACACCGCTAACCACAGGCCTCCAACTAGACTCTCCACCACTGATCACCACCCTCTGAGCCCTGCCATCCAGCCAATTCCTAATCCACCTCACTGTCCACTCATCTATCCCATAGTTCCGGAGCTTGCCCAGAAGGATGCTGTGAGGGACAGTGTCAAAAGCCTTGCTGAAGTCGAGGTAGATGATGTCCACCGCTGTCCTCTCATCTATCCAGCTACTCCTGAGCACCTTCTTATCCTCCACATGTTTAGGGACAACTGCCAGGAGGAACTGTTCCATCACTTTTCCAGGGATGGAGGTGAGGCTCACTGGCCTGTAGTTGCCTGAGTCCTCCCTCTTGCCTTTTTTGAAGACTGGCGTGACATTGGCTTTCTTCCAGTCCTCTGGCACCTCCCCCATTCTCCAGGACCTTTCAAAGATGGTGGAGAGCGGCTTAGCTATGACATCTGCCAGCTCCAGCAGCACTCTGGGGTGCATCCCGTAAGGGCCCATGGATTTGTGCATGTCAGGTTTCCCTAAGTGGTCCCTGACCCAATCTTCCTCTACCTTCCTCTCTTCAGGCAGCTTCTCTTGTTTTTAGGGTCTGGGATTCCAGAGGGCTGTCCTTGGTAAACACTGAAATGAAGAAGGCATTCAGTAACTCCGCTTTTTCTCTGTCTTTCATAACCAGGACACCCACCTCGTTCACCAGCCGACCCACATTTTCCCTAATCTTCCTCTTGCCATTGATATATTTGAAAAAGCTCTTGTTATTTTTAACATCCCTCGCCAGATTTAATTCCAGTCGTGCCTTAGCCTGCCTTGCCGCATCCCTGCATTCCCTGACAACCTTCCTATATTCCTCCCAAGGGGCCTGTCCTTTTTTCCACTTTCGGTATACTTCCTTTTTCTGTTTGAGTTTTGCCAGCATCTTCCTGCTCATCCACGCAGGCTTCCTGCCGCCCCTGCCTGATTTCGTACTCAAAGGGATAATCAGAGTAAATGAGCATCAGATTTAACAGCAACTTTAATTCTATAAACTTTTCTTTATTGGAAATGTTTTTATCAATATTTTAACCTTCATTGCACAGCATAACTAAAGGTTAAAACTGTAAAAACATCTGACCCATCCTGCTGTGTTCTCTTTCTTTTTTTTTTTTTTCATAATATTGCTTTAAGTACAATGAAACCTTAAAAAATTGTTCTGCAAACCTTAAACAATTATACCAAGATCCTGCAAACATATTAACTATTTATGTGAATAGCACAGTTTCCTCTAATAAGACAGCGACTATCTTCTTCTATATGACTTCAAGATTGATGAGCAAAGAAAAATGCAGGTGTTTTATGTAACAAGCAATGACCAAAGGTCACAACCCATAGAAAATGTTTGGAACAAATGGTTCACAAACTGGCTACCCACTCAATGCATGGGCATGTGCTCATTTTTAAAAGGTTATAAGAAACGGTAGTTACAAATTATTACCATAAGTCTTGCAGCAGCACAAATAATGCATATTCATGGCAAAGCTAAAAAGCAGGAATGTTATTCCTAGGGCACTAATTTATATAGGATGTTGTTGTGGCTATTACATTAAGACAGAACATACCCTTTCTAACAGGCTGTTATACAACAGGCTGTTGCCTGTAGTGTATGCATAATGTCTGAGATTATAGACAAAGCAAAAGATTAAAGAATATACTAACACACTTTCTTTATAGTGAGCATGAAAAATATTAGAAGCAAAAGTAAACAGCTGGGGAAGAAGGAGTATCAGAGCTATAAAACCCAAAGGTACAAGTACTCAGTGTAGAGTCTAATCTTTTAAAAAAAAAGAGATTAGCAATAAAAAACACCATTAGAACTCAGCCCTATTAGCAGTTGTCATCTCTCCTTTGCTCTGTTGCTGGGCTGATCCCAGAGTCCCCGTAAAACAAGAGAAAGTTTATGATTAGGCCCTGAATCGCATGGATTGATGAATAATACCATTTGTGGCAAGCTTTTCATTCTCATCATTATCATGATTCCCATGCAGCACTCATAACAAAGCCTCTTTACCTGTCCTCTCCTGTGAGTTTATGGAAAAACACAGCCTAGACAACAATCAGCAGCTTTCAGAGTGGCAAAACTTTCTGATTAACTGAAGTTTTGTTTACAGGAATCATGCATGCTTTCATGCAGGAATGAAAATATGCAAATATTTTGTGATTCTGTGATTTTGTGATTCTGTGATTCTGTGAAATATATACTGCTTTCACCAGGGTTTTCTTCACTGGGTGATTTTTTTCGTAGGGAGACAGGAAGCAATAAAAGGGATTTCCAAAAAATCTTTTTACACTTGTTAGACCTTTGGGGATTTAATTCTTCTGGACATGCCACAAACCTGACTCTGAAGCAAAAAAAAAGCTGCTGTGAATCACATCACAGAAGAAACTAGATCAGTGCTAGCTATCTTGCATCGCTTATAACTAGGCTACATATATACATTATAAATTGTCAAGAATATGGGGGGCAGATTTTGTAAGAACATGTCCTATTTCTTTTGCAGAATACATCAAAAAGTCTGCACCTTGGAAACTGCTACAAAATAGAATTGTCCCCAAGGTAGCCAAATTTAGTATTAATAATAAATGTCATTTCTGCTGCCTCTCTCTCTCTCTAATTACTTCCCACGTTGAATGTTGCCCTCTCTTTTTAAACATTATGAATTCCTAACCATTACCCTTTAACTTAGAAGTTTTCTTATTTTTTACTACTCTCACTTATAGCTAGTAAAACATATATTTTTTTTTTTTTTTAATTTCTGATGTGTGGCTCCTCACTTAAGTCAGATGGTATATGAATAACTGAACATTTTTAAAGGGGAGAACGATGGAAAGCAAATGCCAAATAATGCACCCGTGGGATGACTTTTCATGCTAAATTTTATGAAATGTTTTGATTCACTATATTTTTCATGAATTCCCAGTAGTTGTACAGATACTTGCAAAACAAGTAAATAAATAAATAAAACCACCTGCACATCAGAGAACCAAATTCACTGCTTCTATTTTGTCAACAACTTTCAAAGCATGCAATCAGTTCTGCTCAAACTGAACCATAGTCAAATTTGTACATATGCATGGTGTTCCACTGATGGAATAAAGCTACAAAAATAGTGATCAAAGATATATTCCATACCAGATTTATTAATAACAACATGGACAAAGAAAGGAGATTTCATTTTATATCTTTCCAGGAAATATCACTCTTCCTATCCNTTTTTTTTTTTTTTTTTTTTCCAAGTAGTATATGTTCTCACTTTTATTTACAAAGTATTAATTAAAATAGTAAAAAAAAAAATTATAATGCCAAGGGAGAAAGACTCCATGCTATAAAAGGAAGCCAAAGAAAAGTTACTTAACTAGATAAAACTTTAGGGAAACCTGACCAATAAATGAATAATTCATTATTATTTAGCCGTTACTACAGAACTCTTTAGAGATACAAATATGTTAAGTCTTCAGGAACCTAGTATATTTCCATATAGGCTTCTAAGCCATATCACTGGACAAAGCCGATCAACCAACCAAATAAACAAATAAATAAAAAAGAAAAAAAAAAGAAAAACAACTTAGTCTATACAGACAAAAACATGAAATCACTTACATTTTCAATTCTTAAATCGGTATGATTCAAGTTTTTTTTTGTTGTTGTTTAGAATGTTTGTTTTTTTAATGTGATTAACAGCCCAAGACATCTAGAAAAATATCATTTTGTATGAAGCCCAATCTAAATATCACATCCAGAACTTATTTATCTGATGAACTTAACCAAAACTCCAATTGTTAATGCACAGTTCCAAGACCTAAAGCAATTACACAGCAGATCTGGGTTTGAACTTTGCAGTTCATATCTTCTTTGGGTTACTATCACCATCCTGCATGTTCTTTATTTTCCTTTTGCTTTGTTTTTCTCAGGGTTCACTTGGCAGAAGAAGAAAAATCTGCCTACGTGACTCAAGGAGGTAGAAAGGTGACAAATCTCCTCTTTTATCAACAGAAACCCTCTAGAGCCCCAAAATGCACACTCCTTGCGTTTGACCATATTTTTTTAGGAAGAACAGATTGGTTTGCCCTTCAGAGAGGAAACCCTTCAATAGCTAGTAAGATAACCCCCTCTGTCTCACAAGGTCTTTAAACACAAACTCAGAACTTTTCTCCTTACTGCACTTGAGTTGCTTTAACTTGTTTCTGACACAGTGGGTTTCTGTGTACCAGGAGACCTCCCCTATGTCTAAATCTAAAAGGCTTTCAACTTCCTGTCTCTGAAAGCTTGTGCTGTTGTCCTTCCTTTCCGCATCCCTGGGATGAACCTGATACAGGACCTAGATTTATTTGCTGGTTCTTCACTTTGTTATTTAGTGCCTTGTTATCTACAAGGAGCGTGTTTTTTGCTTTATCTGACTCGTTTAATTTCCCCGCCACGTAATGTTATTTTTGTGCCATGTTTAATCAGTTGTGCTTCCATCCCATCAGTACATTGTCTTAAAGTGTTTATTCTGGATGTTAGCTTATTTAGTCTGCTACTATGTATGATAGTGACATAGCAGTATTCTGAAGCTCTTCTAAAATAATTTTCATTTATACTGAGAAGGCTCTTAAGAATTTTTCAGTTGACTCTCCTATTATTTTTCTCTAGAGGGAGAAGCACATTTTTTATTCATTCTATTTGACATACTGCTGCAGGAAACCTCTCCAGAAACACAGGTTAATTTGGATTGTTCTATTCTTTTGGTTTGACTCAAGCATTATAATCATCCTGTAATCTTCCTAACCTTCTTATTTCTAAGGAAAGGGTAATATTTACTTATAAGACAATACAAAATCGAGCAATTTCAGACTCCTTTCTCGCATAAATCAGACAGAATCCATTGAAAAACCCAAAGACAAGAAGACCAAAGTGGGAGAGGTGGGATAGAAGCAGTCTTAGAGCGATGCTGGCCTTGCCTCCAAGAAGTCCAATCTTAACAGCCATCTTAGAATGTCAAGTCTTGATCATCCCTGTAACTTCAGCAGATTTTGGCATAAGGCACATGAAATACAGATTTAATTTACTTCTGTTAATGAGGAGCAACATTGTAGCCACACTCATGGTTCAAAAATTAATTCTCCTTGGAAGAAGACAGATGCTTTAGGTATAGCAATAAAGCACCCTGATGTCTAGTTTGTAAGATGTCAAAGTGAACCTTATAGAAAGCAGGCTCTATGACAGAGAGTCGATAAAAGAAATTCACCAATGCTTAGTAAGAGCTAAGCAGCAGTATTCTACTTTTGCCTGCCAAATTGCCTGACAGGTCACCTTGAGGAAGGCAACTCCTAGACTGGGGTCTCTAAACTGTCTAGGAAATTTGCTCAAGTCTCCCCTACCAATGACAAAAGACAAATCTTTTTCAAAGAAAACAGCATTCCTTTGCAAAACCTAAGAGAAGATACCAGAGTTTTAAAAGTTGCCAGGATACAGCATTCCTCATTCAACACACAAATGACTGGACTCTTTTGGCGCACAAATGACACTCTTTTTAGAGTGTTGCAATTTTGTACCTGAGTTGAAATTAAATGTTTCTGAAAATCAGCATGCCCCTATATGTTTATTCATCTCAAAATCATATGAAATAATAAAATCAAACAGAATTTTTTAAATGCATATCTATTCAAAAAATATCAGCAAAAGTTTTTTACAAGTAGCAGTTGATAGGAAAAACAGCTAACTTTAATTTCTAGACTTCTTAAGAAAAGTCTTTCAAACATTACTGTCTCAGTCTCCCATCAGAAATCCAAAATGCTTAATTAGTCTGGCAGGGTGTTCTAGAATTTTTTTTTTTTTTTTCCATTCACAAGCAATCAATTAAACAGATTTTGAAAACAGAACTTCAGCAAGGAGATGAGATACAGAACACAAACAAATCTGCTTGAGAAGGCAAATCAACTGATAACACACAGAATTCTACAGCTCATGATGCATTGTCAACAAATCTTGCCTATCTTCTGCTACTTGAAATGTTTGTTTTGGTCCTACTGATGGCCCTACTGATGTCCAACTTCATTTAAACCTCAACCAAGGCTAGCTGTTAGAATCAGACACCTCATAGATATTACGTGATTCTGCAGAAGTCTGAATGTCGTTATGTCATTAGTATCCAAGACGATGGAAGGGCAAGTATGGTTACCAGAATTTAACAAGGAAAGAATTCAAACTGATCTTGAAAACTGGAAACATTGCCTCAAAATAATATTGTGAAATTAAACAGCGACAAAGAATAAATAGTAAATAGTAAAGGAATTTGGGATGGGAAGACCAGGCTAATAAGCAGAACCAGAGAAAGAACCTGAGAGCTATTTGCTTCAAAATCTGAATTGGGGTCAGCAATATCATACTGTTATGAAGAAACGATGACACGGTGGGATGTATGACATACAAGGCATGTATAACAGACTTTTCCTTCTCTCTATCCACTGAAGCCTCACCTGTCATCCTCCATGGATCGCTCTCTTGTCAGGAAGGACCTACTTCAACATACCTTATTACTACTTTGTATTTTCCCCTTAATTTGAGTACATTCTGAGTACATGAAAAATGACCTGTCTAGGTGCTGGTTTAACCCGTCCATCAGCTACTCCAGCATAGGATTTGCTAATGAATCACACATACCCTCACTGAACAGAGGCTAAGGTCATACAAACACAGTTAGGAATAGGAGTTAATGACAGAATAGACTGCAGTAATCAAGTGCAGGACTTGTCCAGATGAGCATATTGACAAGTAATTTGTTTATATGCAACCTGCAACTTTTAGAAAAGCTCCCTCCATTCTCCCACGCTTGTTCCTCCCTCAGTGACCTGAGAGGTCTGTTTTTCATAATCATCTCTGCTTTGTCCCATTCATTAGGTTTTGTGTATCTGAGATTTGTTTGTCCTTCTTCTTCCATGTTCTTAAAAGTGAAACCTAATCCCAATAAAAGATGTAATTTGAAGTCTATTAAGGAAGATATCTTCTCTTGATTAGATGAGATTTTTGACTCATATTCCCAACAACTAACTGGTAAGTTCTTGCTTAGTTATGAGCTGTAGTATACTTGCTGGTGGCCAAGATTTGATTAGACTGGACTCTGGGCAACCTGATCCAATTAGACTTTGAGAAGGGGAGTGAATGGATGAGCTCCTGAGGTTTCTTCCAACAACATTATCTTAAGATTCCCCAATACTGTTTGATACTCTGATATTTTCTAATTCTAGATTTTTCATATCACATATCTGTTATTTATGCTGAGAAATGAATGCATTTTTGCTGCTTATTGAATACTGTAATGGGAACTTTCCTTTAAAATGGCAGACTTTTATATCTTTTTTTTATATAGCCCAAATAATAGTTGGAAAAGAAAAAAATCTCTGCAGCATGTATGTATAGTACAATTTCTTTCTCAGTCTGTGTATGTCGCTAATATGTATATCCTAACAGCACGGACAAACACATTTTGTATTCCATTAAGTTTTCAGGACATTCTAAGACAAACTCCAGTTCTGTACAGAGTTCTCTTTTCTAAGCTAGAAACATTTTTTTTTTTTTGTTAGGCAATATACTGTTGGAAGAGAAGGTTGATTACTATACATATTTCATAGTTTGATAAGGAAAAGAAAGTATTCAGTTGTATTTAGAATTCTTCATCATTTACCTGTATTTAGAGGATTAGGCCAAACTATTCTTGGTGGTGGCCAGTGACAGGACAAGGTGTAAATGGGTGTAAATTAAAACACAGGCAGTTCCATCCCCAAGTGAGGAAGAACTTATTTCCTGTGAGGGTGACAGAGCCCTGGCACAGGCTGCCCAGAGAGGCTGTGCAGTCTCCTTCTCTGGAGATCTTCAAAACCCACCTGGATGCCACCCTGTGCCCCGTGCTCTAGGTGTCCCTGCTTGAGCAGGGGGGGTTGGACTAGATGATCTCTAGAGGTCCCTTCCAATCTCAACTATTCTGTGATTCTGTGATTCTCTTCCCTAGCCTAAGTCACATTAAAGAAATGTAGGCAGATAAAAGATTTTAGTTCTCTTTATTTCCAGCTCTTTCCCCATAAAGGTTTTCTTTTAAAAAACTTCGTCTTACCCACTGGAACAAAAGATAAATTACTATCATTAAGGTACTCCTCTGCAGATTCTCCTCTCCTCCTATCTAATATGATTTTTATTCACTGAAAAGGATTTCTTTAGGGGTAAAATCCAATTGCTTAGGTAATGCATTTTTTTTCACAGAGGGAATGGGATTTTTTTTTCCTCCATGAGGAAAAAAATCCAGAGAAAATCCTTAGCTGCTGCTAGTTTTGGTATCCTCAGCCCATGGGACAAATCTAGATGAGTTGTTTTTGTTCTCTTTAAAGCAGCAGGAGTCCATTAAACCTTAATGGGTAAGACTTTCACTCAAATAACATGTCTGAGTTCAGCTACTTCCATGGTCAAATCTCACCTCTCATTTGTCAAATGAATACTTTAATCTGCAAACTGCAATATGAACAAGGACCAAACAAAGCTGATAAATGCGGTCTCTCAGTTCTCCAGTTAAAACTGCATTATTCTGCAGTTAAATGTAAGACTCAGATGCCCAGAGACAAGGTGACAAGAAAGAATAATTCTTGCAGCTTAGCAGTCAAAGCATTCAGCAGAGATATGAATAATCTGAGCTCTGGTTCTCCATGTTAATGCTAGGATGTTTTTGTTTCTTTATTTTTATTATTAGTTATCTGCAGAGCGGTCCCATGTCAAGCCAGTGCTTTATTCCACAAACAGCCCTGGGGAAGCCAGGACCTCAAGTGTCAGATGGGCCTACTGAGTTTACATATCAGATTCAAGGTTTATGTGAGGTGCACATAAAGATAAGACGCAAAAAGTTTACCTTTTCTGTGTGTTTATATGCTCACTCACTGTCCACTAAACCATTCTCACCTTTGTTCTGTTTATTTAAAATTTGATATCTGATATTGAATATTTGTGAGCTAATTGATTTGCTAAAATGTGGAAGGATTTGTTTAAATACATTTTGAATTGCTGTAGATTTGTCCATTCAAATTTTCTCTATGCAACCACTCCGATGTAGCAGCCCAGGTAGAAAATAGAATTTTGAAAATATTCTTCTGTGCTTATATGAAAAAATGCACTTTCTTATTTTCTTGAGACCTTGTCACTTAGCACCGGTGATTGCATTTGTACCTGAACACTGTCAGGGAGTGTTCAAGGCACCTGAACATGAGTGTCATGCTATTAATTTGTTAACATAGATTCTGGTGTGGTTCATCTAAGCCAGCTTGTACTCACCCAAACACTGTCCAGGCAATGTTTAAGATAAAGAGTGGTCAAGGACTATTTTCATAACTCAGTCTACATGTACCCCTGTTTTGGAAGCAAGAGAATTTAATAAAAAGATCAGACCATGCCAGCTGAGCTGAATAATTTACATATAATTTAATAATAAAGATGTAGCCAATGTTTTTCTCTTCAAATAGGGGTTTTTGAATTAAACCTAAAGGTGATTATGAAAGAACAAAAACTATGATTCACGGGCATAATCCAAAGATCTTGGATGTTATGTAAAAGGCCACTGACTTGGCAACCGGTGTGCATGCTGATTTTTCAGAAACTATAAATGACTGTTTGCTTCTTCTGAGTACATGCTTCACATGTAAACATTTTCCTTCAAAGAAAAATAGACAACAATATACAAGATCAAAGCAGAGGTATGAAATTCAATTTTTAAAGCAAAATGATCACTGTGGCTTCTTTTATTCTCTTCTATATGCCTAGAGTGCTTTTGCAGAAAAGATTTACTACCATGTATATCCTTGGAAACCAACAATTTAGAGATCATTTATATACAATAAAAGAGAAACAGATAACTTGTGATTATTAATACATAAACTCTCCAAGAAAGAAGGGTAAAGTTTATTGTTCTGAAATGCTGAATATCCTACAAAATTGCTATAGATAAATATCAGAAGAGAATAACTGATCATCTGCATACTCCTGAATGTTTTCTGGTACCTAGTATTTGGCATGGATTCTTGTTAAGTGCTTGGAGAAGTTGAAAAGTTTGCTACTTCCAGGAAAACAACATGTAGAACTAAACATAACTAAACATTCAGCTAGTCCT
>VZSV01000237.1:571275-590888 GCA_013398735.1 Nothocercus julius | reverse complement strand
GAGATCTGCTGAAGCAGGAGAGGCTGAGGGGAGAAAGTTTTTAGTCTTTACTAATTTTTCAGTCAATTTACAAATCTCTCCGCTAAACTTCACAGCTTATATCTGCAACAGGAAGTACAGAGTAAGGTCAGGAATAGTCTTCGTCTCTCTGCACTGCCTGAAGTGAAAACAGCAGCAGTTCATAGGTTGTGAAAAAGAGGGATGGAAAAGAGGATATTGTTGCAGTTTGAAAGCTGTGGTGGTGGTGGGGGGGAAGGAGATATCAAAGACTGTGTTAGCTATAAGCCTGACTGACAATATCAGGTTCACGAACAGTCTGCCGACCGTAGGTCTGATCGCCTTCCTAGGAGTGAATCGAGTTCCCAAATAGTGTGATCAGCTATAAGCACGACTCTGGCAGTATCGGATTCATGAACGGTCTGCCCACAGTAGGTCCGATCACCCCCTCAAACAAGTAGTCGAGTTCACAAACAGCATGATTTATTCAAATGCAACATTTACAAAGCAAGTTTTGGATGTCACTACAGGAAATTCTCTACTACAGCATGGGTTTTTTGCTAGCTCTGATGTACGAATGTGCAATCATCACTCACCCCAGAAGATGGGAGAGGGCTCTCTCTCTCAAGTCTCCTCAGGCGGCGTCCGAGCCAGAGGGAAGGAAAGGGGGATCAGCCCGTCAACTGACCCAGGAGTTACGGTGGAATCTTCCTTCCTCACTTCTTAGTATCCTCAAGCAGCGTCCCAACCGGAGGGGAGGAAAGGGAGATCAGCCCATCGACTGACCCCAGAGTTACGGTGGATTCTTCTTTCCTCATCCTTTTCCTCCTTAGTTCACCTTTTATACTTTTCTTTACATTCAGGTGGAGCTTGAGTGACTATAGTCATACTTAATATTGTTACTGATTGGTGCAAATTTTCTTGCTTTCATTTAAGGGTACAGTCAATCAAAAATCTAGAGTGCATGCTCAGTGAGGAGTGGTCGGACCTCGGAGGTGGCTAACTTTTGGGATTGAGGTGAGTTTTGACATTATAATGAGCTTATAATGAGCAAAGATCAAGCAAAGTTCATCCCAAAGGAGTGACTTGCCACCCTTGCTGGCTCAGCACTGGACATGTTATCGTATATCTCCCCTTGGACAGTTACAGTGCGGCTGATCAGCCGCCCAGCACGGGGAGTGCAGCCGAGTTTGGCCACGGTGCCTTCACTCCGCTCCACCCTCCGTTACTCCCCTCTGCAGCTGCAAGGAGGGCAGGTTGTGCTGCCTAGGGAGCTGTGGAGGAGCAGAGTCCGGGCCTACCAACCATCCTGGAAGTGACAACTGTGTATCACCCCAAACAAGCTCCTGGAATGCCAAAACTGCTGTTAGGCCCTAGTTTTTCTCTAAGTTTCCCCTTTTCAAGCAATTCTTCCACAGATATAGCCTGCCCAACTCGGTCACCAAGTGATCATGAGTATATATTAAAGCATTAAATTTGCTTTTCCCCTCAGCTATAATCCAGAGTTTGGTTTGCAAACACACCTTGGCCAAAAGTTCAATGCCTCACACCAAAGATGCTTTGGTATATTTTGTTTGTAAAAATCAGAGCCCTCACTAGCTTGTGGTTAAAGGACAAGCTCAAAACACAAAAGACAAGGGGATGAGCCTGAGTTCCGCTTCTGTGATCTCAGATAATCTAATTTGCCTTCCAATCCCTGAAAAATAGAGCAGGAATGATAATCAATAACGTTTCAGGCCTACATGCATCAATGCATGGCAATATGATGGGACTCAGGTCTGTGAAGAAAATCCTAATGTACTTATTTCTAAACTCTGCAGGATTTTCATGGTCATAACTACCCTGAAAATTTCCATTTCAGAATTACCATAAAGTTGTTCTGGCTTTTTCTGCAGCAGGCAGAAAAAGAGAGAGAAACTTGGAAAAAAATCCGTAAAAAGACTTTTTTTTTTTTTTCTTTTTCTGATCTACCTCTCATTCTCCCATCCCTACTGAAAAAAGTCTTCAAAGACACTTCAAGTTAAACACTCCATCCTCTCTCTCTTTTTTTTTTTTTTTTTCTTTTTCTTTTCTTATTTAAACAGAGCTTGGTTACTAATAAGTCCAACAAAAAGCTTACTTGTTCCACATTGTGGTAAAATGGTTGAATTTGCAGTGCTACAGAAATCCATCCCCACAAATTTTCCTGTGTCCTGCAATCTTGAGCAGCCGGAATTAACAGGAGAAAAAAGAGAATGGAGAGGAGAAGGGAAACTATACTTTTACGTCATCTAGGA
This sequence comes from Nothocercus julius, assembly GCA_013398735.1. NCBI lineage: Eukaryota > Metazoa > Chordata > Aves > Tinamiformes > Tinamidae > Nothocercus > Nothocercus julius. The sequence goes on along the minus strand of VZSV01000237.1, from coordinate 588,615 downwards.
AAATCAGTCTTATTCAGCTTAGAAAAATATGAAGTCACTATTACTGTTTCAGCTTCTGTCTGCTCACTGACTAGTAGTTCAGTAATACAGACTGGAGCATATTAAAACACAAATGGTAAGAAATCTGCTGGGTATTGATCAGTTCCTTCCTACTTCGACATCATTGCAACGAATTGCATTACCCAAAACTGTTCTTTGGATTTAACAGGTATCATCTCTCTTATTCAGACTATACCAGAGAATCATGGGAAGAAAAAGAAGATGCACCTCCTCCTCTGTCTACTGCATCCATAGGCAAGAGTAAAGAGTGAATATACATGGCAGAATGTGGCATTGTATTCTTAAGATTATAAATAGCAATGCCTTTTGAATGATGAAGTTATAGTGCACAGAGTTCTTAAGCTGAGAGACGCAGCAATGACTTTATACTCTCAAGCAGAAAACTTCTCAATATGGAATATTTTTTTCTACTACCACTCCCAGTTATGTCCTCTAATCGGGGCAGATAATGTAATTCAAATTTTGGCAACTTTCCAGGAAGGCTATACAGATCACTGCTGAAGAACATAAGAACATAAAATATAAATTGACTGGGAGTGCCTGTTTTGTGGAGCTTATTTATTACTTTCTACTGCTGCTAGATGTTTTCACACGTTTCAGTAGACCTTTGTTAGTTTGCACTGCAGTAGGCCCTAGCTTGAGTTTGCCACCTTCATTGACCCTTTATCCATCCCACCAGAAATTTAGGTAGCTGAAAATTAGAGTAACATGTATCTCCAGAGAATCACTTCACAGGCACTGATATTAAATTTTCCTTCAAGCTGGGTGCACATGCAGCTGTGCCACTTGAATTTCAGATAAAGCCATGTGAAAATGCCCTCACCAGGGGGTTGGTTCAATGAAGGGATGGAAGAAAAGGCTGTTCCCAAGTCAATCATTCCTTACTTCCCTATACAGGTTGCCATTTGAGTGAGCAAGGCTCCTGGAGGGAAGGAAAGGACTTACTTATCAACACTCAGACATTCGAAGTTTGATTTCCAGAACCATTATCAAGAACTTAGATTGTTAAAGATTTTGAGTTAATTTTTTTCCAGGACATTTAGGAAATACTTAGGCTAGTAAATGAAGGCCTGCCATTACCTATGTGCCCCATCTCAAAGTAAACTTCTTTATAAAGCTTGATCTTATTTTGTATTCACAGAATGCAGAACAGGAAGTGGACAGGATTCATTTGGACCATTGACATTTTTGTCTACAATTGCATTTGCTAATATTTGGAAATATTCAAATTTCTGATCAAGACAAATGTAATAAACACTGAACCAAACAAAATATTAGCACAGTCACTCAAAAAAAATCTAGTTTCTGCTTCATTTGAAACATAGGAGCTTAGGTTGGTCACAAAAGATCAGAAAAAAGAGTGTTTGGGGTTTCATGACAGATATATGATTCTGTACTGCTAATGACAACTGTGATGATATTTATTTGATAGCTAATAATGGTACTGAGAGAAATAAAATGTGTCAATTTTCATATGCCTTCTACACCACCTCAAAATTCTATCCACCAGAGAGAAATGCTTTTAAAGGGCATTCAAGAGCAACCAAATATGTACACTTGTGTCCCACAGGAGCTTTTCATTAAGTACATGTTTGCTTACAGAGATAAAGATCAAAGGTAATAGCTATTTCACAAATTAAGTGTCCTGCAGTTTGTGATTATTAAAGTCAGAGAGTCAGCAGAGGGCACTGATGGGAACATTATAATAGAATCTGTTGATATAATCGCTACTGCCACTGACTCTTAATTGTTTGAGACTCAGTTTGAGTAAGATTTGGCAGCTTCTTGTAATTTATTAATACTATTGTTTGTCTAATAAGAAAACCATTTACTTACTGTGTATGATGAGGTTTATTCATAGACATTATTACTTTCTTCTTGCTCAGTGTTTTGTCTTTTACAGAAAAATCAAGAATGACAGAATTTTACAGAAAAATCAAGAATTTCTTTCTGAAATATTTGAGACAAGTATCTACAACATTGTTCCCGCCTCATCGCCATTTCTATCTGAATAGTTATTACTTTTTATCCCTAACTGCATACCTACCCATATTACCACTTGTTTCAATTCGCTTTTAAATATTGCAGGACTTTGGAGAGCTGCCTGTTTTTTCCTGGTTTTTNTTTTTTTTTTTTTTTTTTTTTTTTTTTTTTTTTTAATAATTGTGGGAGCCAGAGAATGAATAGCAGTACTTTTCCTTTTACTTAGAGGCATTGTTGAATCTGTTCAGAACAATGAGATAAGAGAGATTTCCCTTTTCTGTTGCTTCCTATTCTGTGTTCTAATGATTAGAGACTGCTATTCCAGCTGATGGATAAGGTTTAATATTTCAGCATTTATGTTGGTATTCACTGTAATAACTCTTGAGAGTTCAAATGAATACTGAATCCCTTTTGATATTTTACTTTTGGTGGGACTATATTTCTTCCTGTGCTAATGAGCTTTATCATCTAGTCATGCAGCTCATTTCATTTTCCACAAGTCCTGGCAACTGTCTATTAAGCCTTGTGAAGACGCTTCTTATGTGCATATGTCATGATCTGTGTCTATAGTGAGACGTCTATTGTGAATGCACTAACACAGTCTCAATGATATTGAGATTGTTATTGTTAATAATAAAATTGCAAATGAAGTTGAACATTTCTGCAGCATTGATTTTTACCTCTTTTTTGTCATTACTAGAAAAGATTGCTTGATCAAACTCAGATTTTTATTTTATCTTGTTATGGAGTAACTTACATTCAAAATTTTCACATATCTCTAGTATTTTAAACTCTATAGAATTCCATTTCTCTCTCCTTGTTAAGCAAATGCAATATTTCTGCAGTCATTCTTATCTAATTCTTGTAATTCTGGGGAAGAGCACCAATTCTGGGACTAATGTGGAACTCAAGAAATTCAGCAATGGCAGATGCAAAGACATGCACTTAGGATGAACCAGCCCACTTCACTGCCTTCACTGGGCAGCAGTCCTGAAACAAAACGTCCTCAGGACCCCAGTGGGCACCTCATGGACATGGCCTTTGTGCATTTTGGAATCAATCCAGGACTGCATGAACAGAAGCAGAACTGGTAGATTAAGGTATAGGTGGTTGAGAGGTCACCTCCTGTTACTGAACACTTGTTAAACTTCATCAGGAATATAATATCCTGGGTCCCTCAGTACAAGAAAGGTCTGGATAAAAGCAAAGTCCAGAGGAAGGCCAATGACATGTTCAGGGGACTGAAGCACATGATTTATCTACAAATCCCAGGCGAACAGAAGTATAATTGGGAGTTGAAAAGTGCACAGAGTGAACTGAATGAAAACTCTATAGCAAGGAAACTATTTAAATCACTTGACAGTGTAACAACTGAATTTTCTATAGCTCTAATGTCTCTTTCCTCTAACATGATTTTGAATCATTTACAAAAGTCTAAAATCAGTTTGCTGACTTTAATCGCTATCCTGTGTTTTTCAAGACTTTCTTTTAAATTACTTTAATGATAAACCATCATTCTCTTGAGTGCCTAAGGAGAAATTTCTGCAGAACACATACATTTTTGAAGGTGAGGAAGGGCTTGGTGAGAGGCAAAATATTTTTCAACACTCCATGACTATTTAGGAAGCTCTCATTAATCAGCCAAATGTTATCACTGTATGCTACAACACATATCTTCAGTAAACACACTCCTAACAAAATTTATCATTTTCTGAAAATACTTTCAATAAGGCAACACACAATAAGGCAGAGTACAGACTTTCTATTACAAAACCGTACCAAAATCCGGGGAGTTTCGCTCATACACAGCACATGTCAAAGCCCTAGGGAAGTGTAAATCCTTTGTCTTAAAAGCAGGGATACTTAAAAAAAAAAAACCTAAAAATAAAAATAAAAAGCAGTCATCAGGAAACAGAGAAATCTTCTAAATTTTGTACTTCACTAGAAAAAAGACACTTGCTTCTCCAAAATAAAAAGTGGCCAGCTCCATTGACGGCACCTCTCTATTGGTCTTTCCCTTACTAGCTATATTCTCACTCCACCTCAAGGTCACAGCAGCCTGTTTCACTTAAATGCCAGAAAATGTGGGCAGACACTTGTGAGATGAAGTATGCAGAGAAGTGTTTAAAAGATCTTGAAAGAAGAGATGAGATACAAGGATAATTTTGGAAATGGAAAGTCCATCAAAAATAATCACTAGGTCACCTTTCTAAATTTTGAAATGGGAGAAAGAACCTTTTATTTTTTTTTTTTCTTCCAAATCAAAATGTTATCAGGTTTGTACTGCACATGACATTTCCATGCAGTATTCATAGTGATAAGTAGCATGCAGTTTTCCAAATCGAGCCTCTGATTCACAAATACCATTTAAATGTCTTCTGCATGCATACTAGAACATTTAATTTCTTTGCATAATAATTTAAGTAAATAGCAAACACTTTCAAATAAAGTATTTACAATATTAAGGAGAACTCCTACCATAAAAATCTGTAAGTACAATTTGTTTTGAAAACCTTTGGCTTGCCATTTAGATTAAAATCAGTTCAACTTAAGCACTGCGGTGCTTTAGGCAATGCTATTAAACTTCATTATGTACGGCAAAAAATGCCATTATTAATGAGATTTTTCAAAGAAAAAAAAAAATATTATTTAACTGCATCCAAATCTAAATTGCTCTAGATAACAATAAAAGCCTGCAGAGAAACTCAAGCAGGGCAGTGTCCAATACTTGGGTGCAGTGAGGAATCCATATCCTAAAAATGGCTGGTGAAATTTGTATACACAGCTGGGGACAGATATTCAGAGGTTCTGTGTTTTTGTACTAGGCAAGACCTGTGCAAATAAACCAGCTCAGATCTGCTTTGCAGCAATGCATAGGAGCCAAGCAGGAGCCAATGTACAGCCCTCACATATACAGCAATTCCTCCAAAAGGGCTTTCAGGAGTGAAGTCCACTCAGTCTACACCAGACACCGGGGAGCTTCAGTGGGGGAGTCCTCAGGGCTCCCTTTGATAGTGCAACCAGGAGCACCCACATCTCTCATGGGAGCAGCATGCAAGTAGTGAGCCATGCTTAAAGGAAAGTGTGTGTACTTGTATCCCACACAGCCTGTGTGCAGAAACACATACAACATATAACATATATTTATGAGAGGGTGATTAGTATTAGAAAGGTGCTCAAAAATTTGTAGGCATTTACTAATACTTTTCAAGCATCTAGCATTATGTTTACCTGTTGTTTTGCTGATATTGATCCTGAGTGCAGACCTCACTTATTGCCATTTAATTCCATGTCATTCATAAATCACTAAATCATTTTGATATTATTTGATTTAACCTAAGAGTCTGTGCCATTCTCTGTCTCTACCACAGATTTGCTCACCTGATCACCTAGAGATCTGCTTACATCTAGAGATACACTGCGATCGTTCATCCCAAGGGAGCCTTGTTTTGGTTATTTTTTCTTCCTAATGAGGTGCTACAGCTTAACAGAAACCAATCTTTCCATTTAATCTCCGTCTTGATTTGTTTAGGAGCATAAACACACTAATGTAATACAAATGATATGAGGGATTATTTCTTCTCAGAATGACATTCCTGCAATACTTTCAGACTTTAGGCATTCACAATTTAGATTCTAAAAGATAAATGAGTGTAGTTTATAGTGTACAGGGAGGTATCTGGGCACTTTATGCATGGACAAGGTTAGGTCCTTTGGAATTAAATCCAAACCAATCATCAGTAAGACAGATAAAGGCAGAAGAAAAATGTCTGGTCCAACCCCTAGAAAAATTCCAAGCAAGAAACTTAACTTTCCTCCTTATGCCAGAAGGATGATTCAGGTGTGGAAGAAGATATTCCTTTTCTTTCCAGGACCCTCATTCTTCTAAAAAAAAAAAAAAAAAAAAAAAATGATAATAAAAGCAATTACATCTGTTGTGTCAAAAGAACAGAGCATGTTGCTGTTCAAAATTGAACATTGTCAGAGGATATTTATTTTCATTTAATGTGGCCTATTCATCACTGATGCACTTTTTATAAGTGCTGTGAAATAGAGTATATGGTTTAAAACTTGAGCAAATACGCAAGAACTTTAATGGTTTGTATCATGTGTATTTTTTAGCTTTCAGGGAAGGGTGCTTCTTGAGAGTCACTTGATAGTCTTGATAGTCAGTGACTGATAAAACCAAAAGCTCTCTCAGCTCTTAACTATTTCTCAGGCTACATGCGGATAATCATGCTAGCATTTGAAAAAAAAAAAAAAAAAAGAAGAACAAAGTAGACATATTTGCAAACCGCATAACAGCTTCTTGGACTTTCCCTGGCATCAGTCTCCTTCTTCTGTTATATGTTTTTGGTATTTTAACTCATTAGTTGGAAAAATTCTCCAAAAGTATTTCCTTATTTTGATCAGATAATACAAGATCAGATAATACAAACTATGTCTCCCTTCAGGAGAGGCCAAAGCAGATGAGAGAGGACACACACCCTTTCTCAGGAGCTGCAGTGATACTGGAGTCACCTCACAACCACACTACAGCCAGAGAAGAGTAAAGTGGATCTGACAAGCGCCACTTTCTCCGGAAGTCATACGGTCAAGGGCACAATGGCTTCCAATATCTGTGATTTAGTCTGCAATTTAAAGTCTCTTCTCCTTATTCCGTAAAAATATTTAAAACTTGCTCACTATCTTCACAAAGCTTTGGGATATGGACTGCATGGAACTGCATTTCCATTTCATTTACTTCTGACTTGCCTGGTGACTTTTGCTTAAGTGAGTTTAGGGGTTGCTTCCACAGTTTTAGCAAACATTTCTACATACAAATATATGCATTCATACTGTGGGCATTTCTTCATAATTTAAAAAGATACTCTAGGAGTCATAAGAGAGCATCCATTGTGCTAATGGACTGTTAAAACAAGAAAGACAGTTCTAAAGTTGTTGGAAGCTATAGCCTAACATGTTGAGAGATTTTGTTGTTGTTGTCGTTTAGGACTATTGGGACTGGTTTATAACATTCCACTACAGCTTAAACTGCAGTTTGAGACTGTAATTACAACAGTGAATGGACTGGTAATACTTAATGAAAACAGACAGTGAAGAATAAAGCATAGAATCACAGAATCACAGAATGGTTAAGGTTGGAAGGCACCTCTAGAGATCATCTAGTCCAAACCCCTTGCTCAAGCAGGGACACCTAGAGCACGTGGCACAGGGTGATATCCAGGCGGGTTTGGAAGATCTCCAGAGGAGACTCCACAGCCTCTCTGGGCAGCCTGTTCAGGGCTCTGTTACCATCACAGGAAAGAAGTCCTTAGTGTTTTAGTGTTTTTGCACGTTACTGCCAATGAAAGACATAATAATTCTAAATTTCTCATTCCTCTAATGAATGAATGAGAGCCCTGGAATTTACTTCACTTTGCTTTTGCCTAAGACATTATTCCACAAGGTATTCCAGATGATAATTGCAACTGAACAAAGTGTTCCCCAGGTAGATATTCTGTAACTAGGATAAATTATCCCATGCATATATTTTATTTTAGGGTACCTTTTTTTGGTTCCTCAACAGGTAAAGGCATTTTGAATAATTTCCTGTGCTATCTGTATGATGCACTATAATTTTCTTCTAGAGACTTAGTGTTTGTTTATACTGTCATGCCTGATCATCTGTAAGGAAGTTCTACCAAGGCAAAATAATTAGTCTTGGTGTTGACAAAAAGCTGTGATGCTCTGCAGTATTTAGGAAATAAAGAAGCTAAATTAACTCTAAAACATACTGCCTTTATAGCCTGATTAAAGCGTAAAGAGTGAATATATGAATGTATACCTGAGAGAGAACCCCAGTCACTTTTCATGAAACTTATATTTAAATATATTACAGTAAATCAGGAAATGTAATGCATGTTTATTTGTGAAGAGCTCAAATAGAGGAGAGCAATACAAAATTATGTTCTCATTTAATAAGATTCCGCAGCAAAATGGAATGAATAGGATGAACTCGAACACACTTAATTAACTTCTTTTTCCTATAAACTCTTTGACATGTACATTAGTTTTTACAGATAGCTAGCAGATAGCTACTGTGCCTCTAAAAGCCTGTGATTTTATTGACTTGCAGAGAAGAGGAAGCACATCATTTTAATGTTTCAGAAAGATGCATTTTATCATGGAATATTATTTTTTTAGAAGAAAAATATTTATACAAAGAATGTCCAATTTTCAAAAGATTTACTTTGAAAATTGCAGTATTTCTTTTCCAATAGCTTAAAGACTGCAAAAATTAACCCTATCTCTATGAATACAAGTTACTATTTAGGTTATATAAAGTGGTTTATAGCTCATACAATGGTTTAAGAGTGTAAATTCTGGTCCATAGAGCATGTTTAGGAAAATAGATACATAGAGGATAAAATGCATACAACAATGTAAATGTAGCCTACTACGCAATGCTATCTCATTTGTTAAATATTCATTCAATCATCTCCTCATTTGAAAAGAAAAATGTAATTTAACTAGTTCCAGATTTCTTCTTCCTTGAATTCCATATTTCTCAAATACTTATATACATATCGCTCTCTACAACTACCTGGAAGAAGGTTGTAGTGAGGTGGGGGTTGATCTCTTCTCCAGAATATCTACGGACAGGACAAGAGGAAATGGCCTCATGGTGCACCAGGGAAGGTTCAGGTTAGGCATTAGGAAGAATTTTGACACAGAAAGAGTACTCAAGCATTGGCACAGGCTGCCCAGGGAAGTGATGAAGCCACCATCCCTGGCAGTGTTCAAGAAACATCCAGATGAGGCACTTAAGGATAAGATTTAGCAGGCATGGTGTAGAAGAACCTATGCGGTTGGACTCAGTGATGATCTTGAAGGTCTTTTCCAGGTCTATTGTACATAGATAGTCTGCTTATAATGCTATGTAGTAAAAGCTTGCTTACTTACATGAATTCTTGGTCTATTACTGCAAACACTTGCTCTTTCTTTACTAACACCTGTAATATACTCAGACCTGAAAACACGGCATGTGCCATGCTAGTATGGTTATTCTTCATACACACCGGGGACATCTCCCTTTGGGTTTTAGTTCAGCACTAGAGCTCACTTTTGAAGTGAATCTTCTGGTCACACACTATGGTTTGGTTCACATCACAGAATAGTCTTTATAGTGCTACAAGCTGAATTTCTTTCAGACGAAGCTAAGCCAAAAGATGTGCTCCAGAACTGCATGTGATGTGCTCCAGCTGCTCATGGGGTGTTCAGTCCACCCAAACAAGGTAGAACTAACTGGAAGTAAAGACCCTCTGAAATGTGCAGGGTCCTTGGATATCAGCACCAGAAGTTCATTCATCATATCTGCTCCTGTTTGTCTGTGCTACTTCCAAATTTAGACAGAGTGGTGTCCTGTTCCATGAGGAATATTAAGTGTTATTGAAATAGTAATACTATGGAGGGGTTTAAGTTATGTACATGTAGGTGAATACATGACTACACCAAACTATAGCACGAGTAAAGGCAAAGACTTTGGTTACAATTCAGGAAAAAAAAAAAAAAAAAAAACTCATGTGTTGTATTCAGCCTCCTGGATATATAACGGTTATTAAACAGAATCACAAAATGGTTAAGGTTGGAAGGCACCTCTAGAGATCATCTATTTCAATCCCCTTCCTCAAGCAGGGACACCTAGAGCACGGGGCACAGGGTGGCATCCAGGTGGATTTGGAAGACCTCCAAGAGAAGGAGACTCCACAGCCTCTCTGGGCAGCCTGTGCCAGGGCTCTGTCACCCTCACAGGAAAGAAGTTCTTCCTCACATGGAGATGGAACTTCCTGTGTTTCGACTTGTACCCATTACCCCTTGTCCTGTCACTGGTCACCATTGACATTTTATTATCGTTTTGCTACATTTTGCTGTCACTCCATTCTCTCATTTCCTCTTCCCTTCCTCTTGTATTAATTCTAACTTTAAAGTTAACCTATCTCACTTATTGAAAAGCTTAATTAGTTAATCATTTTTCACTTGCATTATATACAGCTCTTGATTAGTTTGAGTGAACAAAAAATAGCATTACATAATTAAAAAGAACCACTTCTACAGCATGAAAATATTTCTTAGGTTCAACTGCAAAGCTGTTACATAATATTGTTAATATTTTGTTCTTCAGGAAGTCTTCCCATATGAGTTTTATTTGAGATCAGATGTGTTGTAACAACTCCAGGATGATCATCTGGAAGACTGTATGAATCATGAGCCTCAGGAAGCTAAGCTGGCAAAAGCTACAGAAACTATGGGATATGAAAAAGGCATATTTTCCCCTTCCTATTCCATATTTGATTCATAGGCTATGCAAAGATGAGGAGGCAATGAACAAAAGTGACAAAGTTACTAATGGCATGGCGTATAATAAAAATTATGAGTAACTGTGGCAGCCATGGAGACAGGGAGATATGATATGAAGAAGGAAAAAAATAGAAGGAGGAGGAAGATAGGAAAAAAATAACATTTAGCTTTCTTTATATGACCTTGTACTAAACCCATACCCCCTGATTCGACCTAATCTCTAACAAATATTACCTTTCTGTTTTGAATTATTTCACTTGCAGCAAACTTTTTATGTCACCAGGAACTATGTCTCATATTATGAGCAGCTGTTTCAGAGGGACTATTCTGATTTATTTGTGCATGAGTTTTGATAGTCCCAATTCTATCATCACAATATCTGGAAGCAAATATTCTATGAGGAGAGATTTCCAGACTTTACTTTTAAATCTTAAAAAAATAACAACAACAAAAACCCAACCCCTTTTCTAAGAGTGAAACTCCAATCTTAAGCATCCCAGCAGGCCCTATTGACTACTTTGACAGTTCTTGTTCATAAATCAGAAGGACATATTTGTTTGTCTGTGGCTCCTTTTTTTCTCTTCAGAACCATATGCAGTAGTTCAGTACCCTTTGTTGATGAATAGTTACCAGAAGTGGACACACTAGAAAATAGTGATTTCCACATGTTCTCTGTGGATATAAGTGCATATCCATACATGCATATGGATATGAGTGCATATAAGTAAAAGTCCCCCTTTCAATTAGTATTTGATGTTTCCCAATTTATCCATGAAATAACAGGGGTGTTTAAAATTTATATTTAAGATATTTTCTACTGTTCTCCTAAGTAGTGATAGTCTCCTCATCCCAGGATTATGTTTTTTTCCCTGCTTCAAGGTAGCATGGCATTACATTGATTTGAATTAAGGCATAAGTCATAAGGCTAGCTGTACACGCATTGTAGATGATTCTGTTGAAGTGTCTTGTGCTTGTCTTCTAGGGTATTCTACCTTGTTTTGTGATATTTGCGAACAGTCAGAAATGCTTTCATGTTCATGAAAGGTGCTTGTCAGCCTGCTTATAAAAATACTGAAGAGCAAAAGACCAGGAAATTATCCTGAGGAATTATAGAAGAAATGCCCACATTACTTGAAGATTGCCCTTTTATATTTTCTTTCCCAAAATGAGAGTTTCAGTTTATTAATCACTGAATCTGGCCACTTTCTCCACTAGCCCTATTTTTTTATAATTTTGTTCCTTGCCTAGGTTTCTACTACAAACCAAGAAATCCTTTGTTAGTTTGAATGTTTCACTTAGACAAATTGGGAAAACCAGAATTGGAGATATAATGCAGTTCTTCCCTACATCTTGCTCTTCCAGTAAAATAAATTATTTGATTAACTGATGAACAATTTACAAAATAAATATTTTTTGCAGGCACTGAAATCTGTTTTTTGATAAACAGACAAAATCAATAAAAACTAGATTAGAGAGTGAGGTATAAAAGCAATACAGTGATTCCTCATAAGCCACACCATTTTTCAGACACATACGTATAAAGGATGACGGAAAACTAAAAGTCAGTCTCAGTAACTCTTTCTTAGGAAACAAAAGGAAGAGGAAATAAGTTACAAATATCCAGGATTTAGTAATTTTATTCACATTCCTTTCCTCTAGACTCTACTTTTCATCTAGCATAAGCTGTCAAAAGAGAATAAGAAGGATTAGGAAGCACTTGGCTCATTTCTATTAGAAGGTAAACTTTTATTCCAAATGAGGATTATTACAACGAGGAAAGGATAGAAATGTTATATCGTCTTTGATGGCAGGATGGCATCCCAGCTAAATAAAAGCAACAAAAAAAATGATACGCCTTAGGCATAAAATTCATTTCTATTAATGGAATGTTGTTTATCTATGAAAGGTTCTGTTCCATATATAGAGATTTTACTTTGCATATTACAGCAAAAGCTCCTAATTATGTTTGTTCTGTTCCTGATCACCAAATACTCTTTGCTTTACTTGCATGATATAGAGAAGATCAGATTTGATTGATCAGAACAGACAACCTCAGATAATCTTATTGATAAAGAAGTTCTATCTGATGCCTCTGGACATACGGCATATCCTGGGTTGAGTTGGATTTATAAATTTACCTATGCACATCTTTGGAGACAGAAACTAACAAGAAAGTTAATATTTTCATACATCTCTGCCTTGCTGAAAATTCAAAATGGAATCATCAGTCAAATGAAAAGTTACCTACTATTATAAAAAGCAGGAGGTACTATACACAAGAATACCTCCTTTGCAGTTTTTTACCAGAGTGAAAACTGAAGAGGTTATGAGTTAAGGTGGAGTAGAAGGTGTTAGTCAGGCAGAACTCTATGGTAGGAGCAAAATCCTCTATGGTAAAACCAAAAATCCTCTATGGTAGAACGAAAAGTGACAAAGAACTGCAAGTTCATAACAACTACTGGCTTTCTGGGAACACACAGTGGAGCCTCAGGGAAAAATAAATACAATTATTTTATTCAGTTTTGCATAACTTTATACAATAAAGGCACCCACACAGCAGAAATTATGCCCTTCAGTGGCATCATAATTGAAAAGGGAAATGGAAGGAAGGAAGGAAGGAAGGAAGGAAGGAAGGAAGGAAGGAAGGAAGGAAGGAAGGAAGGAAGGAAGGACGGACGGAAAGCCTTGCACTTACTAACGGACTCCAGTGTCATATGCTTAAGACCCTTTATTGAATTAACTCACAGCTTATACAGAAACAACAGAGCAACCTCGTGCAATGATAATCCCAACAAGTCTTGTACCACTACCAATCAGCTCTCTTACACATGCAACCTGTAACTAAGGCTTCTCACCAAATCTAGCAAATTATGCATGACGCAGGCAAACAGTTGCCAAAAGCAATTATAACTAGCGGGCAGTATGTCACGTATTATACGTACTAAGCAAAAACAATTTGTGTCTCCTTTTTTCTGTGAAGAACTTCTAGCCCTCTCCTCCCAGATTAGTACACCCAGTCTCGACACTATCTTTTCCAATAGAACTCCTTCCTCCCACAGGAGAGGAAATTATAATGCTATTATAATCAGGACCTGTAAAATCAATACCTACAGATCATTATACTATATATAGCATCAAGAAAGGAAATAGGGTTGCTTGTAAGTGTTATATACATTTAATACCTATACATAATATATAGGTATTTAATTTACCCTTAAATTTAACTCTGACTTTATGATGCTTGAGTTTTGAATTAATAAAGCATATTTTAATGATTATCTCTTTATATCTTTATTTACACTACAATGCAGATGTGCATTATCAACTATAATTCTGCATCAATACATTTGGGCAGAGAGGAAAATTACAGTTCTGCAAACTCACTACTGAGGAACTGTGAACTCAGGTTGCACTTTGTCTGAGCCTTTTACAGTTTCATTTTATGTAAAAAAAATTGCCTTATTTCCCTGCTTCTGAAAATATACCAGCATGCTTTTGCTATTCCATTTAACTTGCTAGATTTTCATCCTGGAAGCACATTGGGTGTGTTTTAAAAATGATTCAATTCCCAGACTAATGGGGTGTTAGATTTAGAATTTCATCTCTATCTTATTAGTTTGTGACCAAAATTGCCAAAGGGCACACACAGCTCATGTTTTTTTTTACAAGACTGCTGAAATAGAAAAGTTTGGTTCTATGCTATAAAAGTATATAGTTAAATTTACATATGATATCATAGTCATGAGTTAGTTATAATGTTATAAATTATTTTTCCATAGAAAGAAATAGTAGATGAAGCTATTTCTCCCAGTTATTCTATACTTTTCCCTTCCACTAGAGAAATAGCAGGTGAAACAATCCTGTAAACTTTTAATAAAACACCTTTTAAAATGTCATTGTCATTTTTAGCCTATGTGGTTGTTCAGATTTATTTCTAACTGTTTTTGACAACCCAGATTTAATCCTTGACACATTTACTGATGCAAGGCAGACATAGGCAGACATAGCGTTAATCAGTCAGCTGTGTGCATATGAGGCCCAATCACCCACACGGATGTTCCTGTGAGCCTCTTAAAAAAAAAGGCATAAGAGTATACTAAAACAACAACAACAAAAAATCCTCAGTTTCTTCTCTGGGGTGATGGGGTGAAGTGTATCCTATAGAATACTTCCAACTTCAACCCAAAATATTGAGAGGAATATACTGACTCATGCAATAGCACCTGATTAGGAATACTGAATAGGATCACGATGGTTGCATCATGACCAGCAAATAAAAACTGAGGCTTCATTCTCTTGAGACTTAAGGGACAAACATAAATTGTATCTCATCCAGACAACTAATATCCTTCCCATAAGAGGGTGGCAGAATCCAAACTATATGATCCCTGACCCATAATAAGACCTTAGATTATACTCATACTACCTGGCCTGATTCAGCACTACACCAGGTGCCCTGCTGGGAAATTAATGACATAGTCACTCATGGGCCAGTCTCCTTCTCAAACCTTTATTAAATATAGCCAACAAGGCACAAGGTGATTTGATTTAGCCATAAACTCAAAACTGTAGATTTAAGTCTTTTTTTTTTTTTTTTTTTTCCTAATCAGAAGCATCATAGCAACTTTTAGATATTTGAAAATTAGACAAAAAGAAGATATCAGTCAGGCTATAGTCATTTAAACCACTAGAAAATGCTTCCAGGAGTCTAGAAGGAGCAAGTAAAGTATAAGTAGATGGATTTAGATTTTTTAGCAGTGTGAATTGTTTTTAGGATTCTCCCCCTCCTCCCACTAATTTAGAGCTAGTTACACTTTATGTACTGCTTTCTCCTTCCAGAAATGCTTCACAGTGGTCAGATACACCCCTGGCTCTTGACTGTCTTGAAATAAAACAGTTCATCTTTTTACATCCAGACAGGATGCTTCCTATGTGTCAACTGCCTGTCACTTTATATCTACTTTTCAGCCAGCCACATCTTCTGTTTATTTTTTTTTCCAGTACCCAAAACTACCAATGTATGCTACTTAGCAGTTGTAATAAGCTACTACTATAAAAATATGGTAAAAAAAAAATCACCCAATTGAAAGCCTCTAGACATATTCTCACTTAAGCCTATATTTTAATGCAAGCTATACTAAGTTTTCCTCTCAAGTTTCACAAATAATTCCCTTACACAACAGAATTTTTCTTCTTCATGGCTTTCCCATTCTAGTTCTTCCTCTGAGTACAACCATGGTTTGATTTTCATTTCAAACCTTATAGGGATTATTTAGTGTCCATGGGAAAGATTTACCAGGATAAATATAGACACTTACATCTGAACTGGATGTCTAGACTGCTGATAATATCAATGGAAAGAAATACATTTTCTTTCTATGGGATTCTTCTCACACCAAAGTAAAAGTCCAAAATAAGTCAGATGAATCATGCTCTAAAAGAACCTTTTCTCTCCATCACCTATAAAGGGAGATCGGATGACTAGTTCAGGTGCAGAGGGCTACATCTGCTCTGACAGATCTCACTCCAAGCTTTGGCTGGGCTGTTGCTCTGCTGGTCAATCCAGTTCTTTACCCTGGAGGAGGTAGGGGAGCAGGAAATGAAAACCATCAACAAATCTGTCCAAGGGTGGCTGTCAGCTGTATCTGATGCTGATGGTGGCTTCTCAATCCAGCTGTCCCAAAGGATGCTCTATGCAACACTCTTTAAAAGGTAGTCCTACAATTATTACATTAAGCTGCAATATTGCCAAAGGAAAATCAAAGAACATTCTCCCATTTTTTCACTTTTTTTCTTCTTTTATTCTGTGGTGGCCCACTTCGTCTTAATTCAGCAACTCTCATGGAGTTACAATATTTCCTGGTAATATGTGCATGGAGGAGATAAAAACTAAACACCTGTATAGCTGAATGTGAAAGACTATGTGGAAACAAGGTTCTAAGAGAAAGAAGCGAGAATAAACATGCCATATCTGAAAACAAAGAAGATCTTTACAGTTTTCTAACCTTTTTTTTTCACCAATTTTCACAGCTGCAATATTTATAATGTCATGATGAAATCTCAACTTTAAATGTCAAGGAAAGCCTGCTGCTAAATTTTCATAGTTGGGATTTCAGCCTTGGTTTTCATACATGTGAATAGACTTTCATTACCATATTTATTTTATTCTTCTGTAATGGAAAAATTGGACAAAGATGGATAATTATCCCTTATTTGCCTCATAAAGTGCCATTTTACTTTAATATCAACCTGTCAGATGGGCAATGACTGTTCAAAAATAAAGATCACAATGATTTTGTATGTATTATTTGGTTCATTTGAGGCCTGGTTTTGAGAAGGGCTTAGCAGTTACAATTCTCAGAGAAGCCAGGCTTTATGCGAATATATGCTGCAAAAAGCCAAAAAATGTTACCCAAAGGGAGCTGAAACAGAAAGAGGATATACAGAGAAAAGGAGCTAGCTTAGTAAGAAATCCCTGCTGATTGACGTGAAAGAGTGGATATCCTTAATAATTCATTTAACAACAGGCAACCCTAATGCCGCTTTGCAGCAAAACAAGTGTAATACTTTAACAAATATTTAAGAAATAAAATCACCCGTAGCCCTTATTTAAAGTGCTAGCTCTTTACAAGCTATATGTATCTACTTAAACAATTTAGCTTGTGTTATGAATAACAGGCCTAGAACTGTTTTAATCTTTCTCTGGTAGCATATAAAAATGGAGTGGCAAGTTATTGTTTAGATTCCTAAATATATTTTATGCAACATTAGTCTGCTTTATATATTATCTAAAGCCAATGAAGGGAATTGAGATAACAGGGACTCACAGATGTCAATAGGTGTTTTATTTCTCACTTTGTTTAAGCAAGTTTTTCTCATCTGCAGGTAGAGTGCTGTGGTCCATCACACCATTCATCCTAAGTTAATGATGTGCTTAACTATTTCTCTTTTTCAGAG
>VZSV01000237.1:529613-545448 GCA_013398735.1 Nothocercus julius | reverse complement strand
AACATCCCTTGACAGATTGAATTCCAACCGTGCCTTAGCTTTCCGTGTCACTTCCCTGCACTCCCTGACAACGTTCCTGTATTTCTCCTAAGGGGCCTGTCCTTTTTTCCACATTCTGTATACCGCCTTCTTCTGGTTGAGCATTGCCACAAGCTCCTTGCTCATCCATGCAGTTCTCCTGCCCCCTCTGCCTGACTTCTTGCACACAGGGATGCACTGTTGCTGGTCGTGGAGGAGGTGCTGCTTGAAAACCAACCAGCTCTCTTGGGACCCCCTACCTTCTAGGGCTCTAGCCCACGGGAGACTTCTGAGGAGGTCTCTGAAGAGGCCAAAGCTGGCCCTCCTGTATTCCATGGTTGTAAGGCTGCAAGACAGCCCTGCTTCCTCCTCCTTGGCTCCTGAACTCCACCAGCTCATGATCACTGCAGCCAAGGCTGCAGTGGCTGCGAGTAGGAGGGGGAAAAGCAACAACTTGGTTTTTCTTGCACAAGTATTTGCCAGTGCTTGAGACTACCTTTCTGTCGGGGGTGAATAGGTGAGGATCTGACACTGTTTATGAACAGTAACTCACACACAGAACCAGCAAACAAAGTTGTTTTTCTTGTGTTTATATGATCCTTTTATCTTTTTCTTGCTCAACTCTCTTCTTTAGTCCTTTTGTTTGTTTGTTTGTTTTTCCCCATGATCCTTCTGCTAGGCCTTGAGGGAATTTTGCTCATAAATATTCAAAAATCTATTTGTTTGCTAGAACTGAATTTCTTTCCTGCTATAGCACTGAGCGTATTTAAACTGTCACAACCTGAACCTCCTACAGTCTGCAATGCTATTCTACCACGACCATTATTGTACCTTGTCTTTCCATATTATACAGTATATTTTGAAAGTCAAGATTTAGATGATTTCAGGAGTATAAACTGCTTAATAGGTTGGCATTTTTAAAAGGTATCCATTAGACAATCTGGTAGAATTAGTCTTCAGAAGAACTCTGGAGGGAAAAAAAAAAAAAGATGTATGTTTGTATGTTTTGCTAAAATATCATCCTAGGAAAATGCACAAACAGCATATGAAAAAACTCTGAGTGAGAATTTACCTAATCCAAGATTCTCATTTCTCATTATGCACACTCCTTGAAATTAAAATAATTATTCTGTTAGAGTTAGTGGGTAGCTCTTCAGATGCAACAATTTTTGATTTCTGCAGTATTTTTACCTGTCATAAAATGCTTACAGCATATGGGTGTATTAAAAGACACTTTTATCAGCATTAAAAATAGGCACAACATGCCAACATCTTGCTAACATACATCTGCAAATATAACTTTGCAAAAAACAATAATTCAAAATATATTACAAAATTCAACAAATATTCTATTCTCTTAATCTGTATGTATGATTTAATGCTCAAGAGGAAGTGCTTGTAAATTACATTGAAAATGGAAACAAACTACCAAATTTTCCATCAAAGCACATCATACATATTTAGAGTCAAACTTTTTTTTTTTTTTCCCTCAATTTAGTGCAGTATACAGTTATTGCAGTGGAGACAAGAATAAGAACAAGTTATAGAAGTGTTCTTAGGAACAATATTCTTTGGATAGCTCCTATTCCCTCTTTTGGAACAGAACTAATTTTAACTTTCCCTGACACTGAGATTTAAATTTCAAATATACTGATTATTTTTTTTTTGCTACTTAAAAATCTCGGTGTGACAGCTTATATGCACTAGCAGTGGAACTCAGCTTACTGACCTGCTCACCTACAACTTCAGTAGTAGTCTAAGTAGTCTTAGTTAGCTATCTAGCCTTTCTTTCTATAAACATTGTAAAGAGAAATTATGATTTATTCCACCCTAACATATGTGCTTAAGATACAGCTGATGGGCATCTCCCTCTCTCTCTCTCTCCATGGCCATTATGAAAGATGACATAACAAGCTTTGTGCCTAAATTTTATATTACTATAATTAGGTGAGATGACTCTGTTTCTGTATGAGATTTTGAGACAGAGATTCTCTATGCCTAAGCTCAGGAGACAGAAGCACATGCAGAAAATAAAATGTAAATGCAAAACATAAATGCAAATACGTCCTGGTCCTCTCTTCTGAAATGTATGGAAATAAAACACCAGCCTAGGCAGTTCTGGAACGAGCAACCTCTGCCACCTTTCATGTCTGTTATTTGTTATAGTTTGCTCTATTAATAGCGCTGATTGGGAAAGAGTTAGAAAAAGTACTCCTAACAGCTGTGCCTACCACTTGGCAAAGGGGTGCAGGAAGACAGGAGTAATGGCATGCATCTTTCATCTTTCTATAACACCACAATAATCTCTATAAATGAGATATTTATAAGGAAAAAAAAAATGCTTTTAACACACATTTGTAAAATCCCTTATGAAATGAGAGAAAAGGTGAGAGTACAAGAGGCCACAGGGTTACAAGAGATCCCAGGCGGGCAATATACAGCAGCAAGAGCTCTGGGGTACATTTCATTGCATATCATCCAGATATATCAAACTGCAGTGTTACAGAAATGCAGTTGGTGGCTTTTGTTTCATATTAAAAGAGAAGCTAAAGGCTAAACATATGAAAATACAGTAAGCTTTAATGTTCCTTACTGGGTTATATACATGCATACATATGTAATAATATATATGTATTTATATAATATATATATTTGTCAGTATTAAGTATTTATTTTTGATCTATACCAACTTGTGAGTAGCTCATCTTCCTTAACATACAGATACAGATAAGATACAGAGCAATACAGAAGGATAAACTTTTTTCACCTGTTAGTTGAGCCCTAAATAATGTAAGCACTGAGCAAAGATACCCGAGTTCCAGACTCCTTGGGAGAAGTATGCATCCGTAACACACACTGTGGCTACACTAAGGCATGCTGTGGGAACACAGTGGACACCAAAGTAGAATTAGGCTACCACATTGCCCATAGCAGGAGCAACGTTTTACATTCACTATTGAAAATGTGAACTGAAATGAAGCAGACTGTGAAAGCCTATGGGAGAAGGTGTTGCCTGAACAAGTGAACAAGTCTCCCTGAAAGGCAGTGTATATCTGTCAATGTTTAACTCACAGCTAAAGGCTCTGGTTTGCTCCTAAAAGCTTTAAAAAAGTAAAATGAAAGGAGAGACTACCCATCTCCCTAACCCACAATGCCATGAGACTGATCTCCAGAGGGGCTTCCAGCTAATCAATAGAAATTCCAGGGCTGGATATCAGTTGTTCTCAGATCTCCCAGAGTTGATGCACTTGTTCTGCCAAAGCAAAAGACCTCATGCAAAGCATGGCAGAATGTCAGTATACTGCTCCCAAAACAAGAGCTGTGCTAAGCCAAAAACAATGCAGCCTTTGACTTGGGGGAATAAAAGGAGGAACATAGACTCGACTCCACTATCTCCACTGCACCAATCAAGCAAGTAGTCTTAGAGAGGTCATGCATAGCACTGAAATGAGGAAACAGATAAGATCCCTATGTTCTTGCATTAATTCCTTATTTATTTACTCAAGTGTTTGTATGGCAATGGGTAACAGCAGTGATATTCGGCTTTGGCCCCTCACTGATGATGATGCATACACTGTGAACCTTTAACATGAGGAAACACCTGCATTTTGCTAACTGCATGAACCCTCAGCTCATTCTGGCTTATGGGCACTCTTCAAAGCCCCAGTGTGGCTATTTTCCTTGTGTGTATTCACACAAATGCCAGAAAGAAGCAGCCTGTGCTCGGTCTGCTGCAGATTTTGCCCGTGCAGCAGGGAAGATGCCGCTGGCACCCGTGCTCAGCACCGGCAGGGGCTCTCTGCTTGGCCCATGATGGATCCCTTTCACACAGCATAGACATATTCCTTCTGGAATAGAAAAGACAGAATTGTTTTGATCAAATGTTAAATCAGCGTGTTGCTTATCTAAACTCCTCTCTTCACAAGTAATACAGATGATCATTTTCTGCAAGGTCAGACTTTCCAGGTTCCTAGTAAAAAGGAGTGTCTGAATCAAATATTACTACTGAACAACTCTACTCCTGCTGTTACAAAGAGATAAACAATGATATATGGTAAAGATATTTTCCCCCTTTTTCTCCCATGCTATATTAGTAATCCCACAGAAGGTAATTAAGCATTTCAATTTATTTTTGCATTCTGCTATTATTATTCGTTAACCAGCATTCCAGATGTGCCATCCTCAGTTTGAACAACCCAGAAACTCCCTTGACCATAGCAGAGTCAACTCTGCCTGCAGCTTTCTGTAACACTGCACTTTCAGTGTAATAAATACTAGAATCCTTTTTAATTAAAGATCTCTGTGAATTGTTTGGAAGAGGATATGGTGAATGTCAGAGAGTTCTGATGAAACTGAAATGAACTGAGACTGCAACTGTAAGGATTCCTGTTTCTGCTGCTGGTAGCATTATTAAGAGTAAATACATGTCACGAACTGTTTCAGAGACATGTAAAATTACTTAAATTACTTGGAAGGACAGAAACAAAGCAAACCTTCATCTAGATTTTCCTTCTTATTATTTTTCCCCTATTGCACTACTTCATTTTATTAGTGCTTCTGTTGTCTGCAATAACTGACAGTCTCTGAATAGTCACTGAAACAGATCATTTTGAATAAAGAGTGTGAGTTTTCAAATGAGGGTTTTTCATCCCAGTGGAACTCTCTATTATATTTAGCGGTATGCAACTTATACTTGTGAAAATGTGCCAGAATGACACAAAATCAGTAAATAAAATGTACTTAATAATAATTGCAGAGAATAATATGTGCTTTGTACACAGAACTATTTCCCAGTAAAGGCATATTTAAAGAAATGAGAATCAAGAGGTAACTCTGAGTACACTAAAGCAATAGCAAAAATAATAAATTAGCAAAAAAGAAAAAAAAAAAAGAATTACTGGAATAGCAATACAGTCTCTTTCTGTTTCTGCTTCAGAAGTTGAACTGAAATGTAGCAGCTATCAATTCCTCATATCCTTCTCAATTTATCTATGCAAACCAATTACAACATATATCTTAGATATGCTATATTCATATTTATTCCTCTAATTTATTCTTATAATTTTGATTTGTTTTTATTTTTAAATAAACATAATATTACATTTCTCAGTTTATTGACATGTGGTGATTTATAACCTAAATTGACACTTTTAAGACTAAATTCTGTTTTCCTTTTGGTATAACATACTGAATATCTATTCAATCATTTCAAGAGCTCTAGCTACAACATATGAGGCTATAGGGTATGAGCATTATAGAACTGTGTGACCTATTAAATAGTTGCAGCTGACTAAGCTTTTCTTTCTTTTTCTTTCTTTTTTTTTTTTTTTTGATTAAACTAGTTTGCATTGGAAAATGCTGATTTTCACTGGAGAACATCCATCCCACAACATCCATTAACTCAATATTTGAGGGACTCCCCAAATTGCAGATTACCAAAGGCAACTACAAAGGGGAAATTACAACCTCTAATCCATGCTTGTGACAGAAAGCGCAAAAAGTAACCAGCCTAAATTACAGAGAGGAAAGAAGTACTTTAGAAGTTTGGATAAATTGCTTAATGATAACAAAAACAAAGCTCCAGAATGGTCTCCGTACACAGAATATAGCAGTTTTTCCACTGCAGGTATATAAAAGAAAAAAAAAAAAAAAAAAAAAGAGTCAAAAATGCTCCTGTGTTGGGACAAGGATTGGGATAGACCTGTAAGCTCTGTTTGTCTATGAATATTTATTTTACAAGAGAAAAGAGAAGGACCACTCCTTACCTAACTTAGGGTACAAAGAAAATCAAGTCTCTCCTTATATCCAGTCAAGAAATAAGCTCTTTGCAGAGTGGCTAATGATCCTAGCCCTCAGATGACCACTTGTAACAACAGGTCCATAGTACAAGTAAGCGGTTGCACTCAAGAACAATCTACCTCAGTTGTATGCACCAGCTTTTAGACCAAATAGTCACAAAACGCGGTACAAATAATATTACAGAAATAATGTGCTGAATGATACAGAGCTGACACCACTGACAATGGAAGTGGTATTTACCAGTTGTATTTACCAGCACATCTGTTTCTTCCTAGTAATACCCAATGTAAAAGTTACGTTTTGTGACTTTTCTGCCCCCTCTAATGTAGGATTTTGCATGCATGTTCAAATACCTATAAAAGAAAACAAAACAGAAACATTAAGATATATTTATTTTATCCCCTTTCACATCCAAATCTTCAAGACACTGTGAGAAAAAAAAAAAGGTTACCCAATCCCAAACTATTCATTGCACAGACCTCTGATTTCCTGGGCAAAATGAATTGTAACATTAAAGAATAATGTTAACAAGTGAAGTATTAAGTTCATTAAAACTGTTATAATGATATTAAAAAATAAAATGACACAAGTTACTGTGCAAAAGAAGTTTTATATTTCCCATCATTTCTTTGCTGATATTAACTACTTCAGAAAAATAGAAGGTATAAACCAAAAGACATAATGAACTCTTTCAGAATAATAATGCAAAAAAAGAATTATCAGTGCGGAAAACTTGATCAGTCTTAACGGGAAGCAGAGACTTATAAAAAAATAATAAAGAAGGAACCAGCATGAAATTTGATCATAGTGTGATGGTTGGCTAGATTAACTATCATGAAGTGAAATTAAAATGTAATAAAATGTTATAAGCAGGAACATTCTGGTGGAAAATGTATTAAATTTTACGTGCTTCATCTGTGCATAAGCAGATCTTGGTGACCTGGCCTCCTGCATTTTCTTTTATGGCTAGTATAAAGCTCTGAAGTGTTTCAAAAATTAGGGATATGAAAAAGAAAAAAGAAGTTATAAAAGTGTGGGAGGACAGGTTCTCTCAAGAATGAGTATTCACAGTTGTGAACATAGAGAGTAATTGTTAGTTGAGCATGGACTTTTACTTCCAACTTCAGAATGAAAGAAAGAAACAGAGAGATATTTCACCTTTGGTGAACTCCAATTTATTTCCAATTTAGAACTCTTCAGCAACTGCCAGCCTGGAACCATGATAAAGTGTATCATCAACTTTACTTCAAGAAGTCTTTCTAGTAATCTCCATTGTTCTTTCAACAGATCTTTTGTTTTGTTTCGGTTGCTGCTTTATGTATTTTTAGCAAACCTTTATAATAGTANTTTTTTTTTTTTTCCTCATGAAAAAGCAGATCTTTGCTGATTTAATATGTATTCACAGCCTTACTCAATCAGTTTTAGGATCAGCACAAGAGGAGAACAGCTTTGCAGAGGTGTTCTTGGCCATATTGCTCAGCCGGAGAGACCAGCATGCTCACTTTAACTTTAAGGGAGTCATACTGTTTCACACTCAATATTTGTTCTGTTTCCCACTAAAGTATATTTTGAAGTCCTCAGGGCTTTAATATTACAGATTCAAGGCCTGACCATCTAACCCTCTATACGATGCTATGACAATGTCCACCACATAAAATAGGCATATATCCCAATGCAAGATGTGTTTCCTGAATATAGAATCTTTTGAACACTTCATATATTGATTTAAATGTTGACTAATGTAAAAGTGTTCTAATTGAAAATTAGAAACAAAAATACTATTA
Organism: Nothocercus julius; assembly: GCA_013398735.1. Classification (NCBI taxonomy): domain Eukaryota; kingdom Metazoa; phylum Chordata; class Aves; order Tinamiformes; family Tinamidae; genus Nothocercus; species Nothocercus julius. Next base: position 537,847 of record VZSV01000237.1, on the reverse strand, counting down.
TAATCAAAATCAGCCTCAGAAAATCTGGGAAAATTTGGACTTCATTCTAAGGCTTCTTAAAGCAGTACTGTTAGTAAACCAATACACAAATGTGGACATAAGTGGAGTTTCAAAGCAGATGAATATCCTTTTGTCTTGAAAGAACACACAGACAATGTCCTTGTGAATTGTGCCCTTTCATGAATCAGTTTACAATTTTTAATAGATATGGTATAATTTTAATCAAAGAAGAAAAACTTTTTTAAGAAAAATACTAATCTGAACAGTATATCAGCAATCGCAGTATATTAGCAATCGGTAATCCCTTCATCACAATTCTTTCTTTTTTTACATTTTTTAAAATTTTTGTAATTTTTCTCCTTAAAAAAAATGTAGTAGCCATTAACACTAGCCATACAGAAGAATCATTTTTTATTCTTAAAAACAGTATGTCATGCTATAGGTAGGCGGAAGCACAGCTGTGAAGAAAAGAAATGCTTGTAGCCTGTTCTATTGGTGTGTCCCTTTACTGTAGAAACAGAAATAATAAAGCCTTGTTTCCTTTCTTTTTTTTTTTTTTTAATTAATTTTGTATGCCTTTTCTTGGCAATAACCTCCAGCTTCTCTTCCCTTTGTGACTGCACTTTTGCCTACGCTGCTTTCCTTCTTCTTAATTCCTAACTACTCATTTCCTCAGTATTAATTTGCCTCCTTTGTCCTCTCTCAGCTGAAAGATGACAGACAGACAGACTATCTAACCTTTAAGAAAATGCTGCTAAAAGCAGTTCCTAATAAATCACTGTTTTGTGTGATACAACACTCAAAGGGTTGTGATCAACTGCACAGTCTAGATGGAGGCCTGTAGCTGGTGGGGATCAATCCTGTTCAATTTACTCATCAATGACCTGGATGAAGGGACAGAGAGCCCGCTCAGCAAGTGCAGGGTCCTGCCCTTGGGGAGGAATAACCTCATGTAGCAGTATAGGCTGGGACAAGAGGCAACAGCCACAAACAGAAGCATGGGAAGTTCCTCCTCAATTTGAGGACAAATCTCTTAACTGTGAGAGTGGCACAACGCTGGAACAGGCTGCCCAGAGAGGCTGAGGAGTCTCCTTCTCTGGGAGAGGTTCAAAAAGTGCCTGGATGCCACCCTGTGCCCCATGCTCTAGGTGACCCTGCTTGAGCAGGGGGGTTGGACTAGATGATCTCCAGAAGTCCCTTCCATCGTTAATCATGCTCTGATTCTGTGATTCTGTGATGTGGTAGGACACTGGGCAAAGTTCTACAACGTGCACTTTGAGAGTCAATTCTTCACTGGCAAAGGAAAAGATTGGGTCGCCTGTTACATCTGCCCTTCCTTAACCTCTTTGATTCCCTGATAATCTATAATAACTAAAAAGAGGCATCTGTAACAGAGCTATTTTTAAAAGTCTAGGATGCATATTAATCCATATGTAAGGCACAGTATGACTTGTTTATTTAAAGCTAGACTGAGAACCTGGTAAGATGTTATTTGGTACCTGTAGGTGGTCAAATCCTGCAAGGAGAAATTTCATTTTCTTGTAGGCATGGGTGATGGCACCATGGGTGCTGGTACACTATGGAGATCCACTTGCTGGCGGGGTTGAGGAAAGGAGAGAAGACACCCTTTTTCTTCTGCTTACCCAATTTAGGCTAGAGCCTCTGCTTTGTGGCACAGTGTTGCCAAGAAGGGTTTTGCTTGGCCAAAAAATAAACATACACTACAAAGTATTGAGGCTTTATTTCTTCTTTAGCTTATGCTACTTACCTTTCCTGGTGTATATATATCTTGCAAATAGCATGTTCCTGGGCTGATTCTTCAGATATCTTCCTTGAGTTTATTTTTGTACCTGATCAATAGACTGATGGTCCATGTTCTCCTGAACCAAGTGCAGCAGAACAATTTGTTTCACAAACCTACATCACCTTCATGGCAGTGGTACACAATTTTTAGGATTTTGCTGAAGCCTATCCATTTCTGTATTGTATGAATAAGGATTTACTCTATAAATTTGTGTTTAAGAATATGATTTGTTCTTTGGAATAGTTCCTGAACATGATGTGGCCTGCTGACTTGCTGATTTGACTTCTGGAAGTTATGTGTCTTGTTATTTGCAGAGGGTTTTGTCCTCTGCTGTTCTTTTATGTATTCATTTGTTTATTTTTATTTTTTTTATTTTGCTTTCAAACTTCTCATTTTTGCTGATTTCAGTAGTCCTGCAGACATCTGGGGACCAGCTGGAAATTGGTCATCAAACTCTGTAGCAGAATATTCCAAAAAACCCCTGCAGGGGCATGTTTCACTTACAAAGAGCTTTGTTTTAAAGCTCTTTACAAGTAAACAGCATAGCTAGCTCTTTCCAATTTGCATTTATCTTTTTTTCTGCTGGCAACAGTGAGCCTCACACAAAAGCTGCCAAGCAGTCTTGGAAGGAGAAAGGGCCCAAGGACTGTTTCACAGCATTACATTGTATGAATAATTCTTCATTTGAATTGTAATATCCTATGCCATCCATATGGTGTAGGATACTTCATCAGTACCTGCTATAATAGCAACACTTTGAGGTAAAACTATACATATTTTATTTTTGAAACTAGATTTACAACATATCTGTGAAGGCTTCTGACACATATTTCATATTTCACGATCATTCATCTTGATAGTTTAGAAATAGTACTTTCAAGTATTTGTATCTAGATAATGGCCAAAGTCCCTGTCAAGCATAAAGCAATTACTTCCCTTATGCATGATTATTATTTGCCAATATCCATCTTTGACAATAAGTATGGAGCATACATAAGTTTGCTTCATCAGTGAAAATTTTCAGCATAGCTGCACTAGTTTTTTAAAGGCTGCCTTGTGTTAATCCTCCACTGAGGCTCTTACTTGAACAATGTTCTGTTCCTTTCCAGTTTTCTTCATTACTTGCACTATTTTTTTCTTTCAGCTCTCAGAATACTTCAGGGAAGATGCTGTGGTTGCTGAAGCATTGCCTCCTTCTCCACGCATATCGTGGCTGGAGGGTGTCACAGTCTTTCAGATAAATGCTGCAGGAGGTCTGCTGGCAGGCTATCACAGTACATTGGCTATTTTGAATGCATTTGTTCTGCCTAAATGTCTATCATGTGAAGCATCTGTCCTAAGTTTAATGTCATTGGTTTGTGAATTCACTTCCTTTAGCTGGAAGCGATGGCTCTTTTGTTTTCTGCAGCACCTGAAGTTTCAACCTCTAACTTTTCCTTGCTCTGCTACGTGTAATGTATGATATTTCGTGGGTAGTGAGTCTTTAGAAAAATGATAATTTGGCTTTGCTTATTTCCAGTGTGCTTCCTAAATAAAACTGAAAAAGTCATTTTCAAATAGTACAGTCATGGTTACAGCATTCTCTGGCCTTCAATTACCTGTTTATTTGTATTCTTTTACCTTGTCTTTATACTTATACTATTCCAAACTCTACAAACCATTTATTTTTTATGTGGTAGTTACATTTATGCAAAATCTCATTCTCCACATAATTGTTTGTCTCCCCAGTGTGATGAATTGCTTTCTTTCTCCTTTCTCTCTGTCTGCTCTGACATAATGGTTTTTGGGTTATTGCTGTAATTAACCTAGAGATAGGGCCATTTCCATTGCAGTCTTCTCCATACGTCCGCAGGTTTGCCTTTGCGTATTGTCTTCACTGCTTTATATTATTAAATTTTCTTTTGCACATATTTTGATATCTTGCCCCTTTTATCTCCATGCTTTGTGCTTCTCCGTGAGTTATCTTTGTGTCTATTTCCCTTGTACTTTATATGCAGATATGGATTTTGCCTCTGTGTTCTGTCGTATGTCAGCAGCTTTTGGAGAAGCTGAGAATTCTTATTTGAGATATTGCTCTCAATTTATGCTGAATTATTTTCTCTTTTTAACACTAGCAATCATTCATTTTCTATAATATGTCCATAAATACAAGTGTTTTCCCCCTGTATACTTTGTTATTCTTTGTGGGGTGCTGAAAATGCTCTAATTTCCCTGGACAGAACTGTATCCCCTCCAGCAGCATAGGCTGCTGTACAGGCTGCTGAAAGAGGTCAGAACAGAGTGCTATTGCCCCATGAGAGACCCTTGACTCCCAGGGCTAGCAGTTCACAGTGTTTCCCCCACATTAGACAGACAGATATGCAAAGCTGCTACCATATGTTTCAAAAAATGTGATTCATACTCTGCCACTCTCCCCCCAGAAATGTTCCATGTCTATAGGACAGAAACCCCTGGAGGCTCTTCTGAACATGGAGAACCACACAAGAAAATCCAGACACCTGGAGAGCAAGACTACCTGAGGGTATTCCTTCAAGACATAGCAGTGAAGATTCTGAAGTGTAGGTAAATGACATTTTGACATAAAAAGTGTAAGAGACAGTTTAGAGAACTCATGCCATTATCTGGCAACCAGGTTTCTAACTTTCTTGGGAAGAAAGCATCTGTCAATGCCATGAGCGTAGTGTTTGTGCTTCCTCAGGCCAGGACACTGGTTACCAGTGACAGGGTAGGAAGACTGAAAAGGCAGCAGTGAGGAACAAATCAAAAACTGCACACAGATAACATCTGCTTCAATTTCTGATATGAAAGTGCATCTCCTGGTGATTTGGATCTGACTTGAAAGCAGCAGAAAGAATAGCAATCATTACATATTTTTCCAAATATGCCAAAAATGCAGTAATATTTGGACGCAGTTCTATCTATGCCTACTTGAATTTCTTACCTTCAAGATGATCCCAGCAGTGTTTGCAGCTGCAACGTTGTCTGTGTTTTCTCTAGAAAGATTATATTCTTCTGCCAAGAACTGAGCAAAATGTTAGGCAATGAGATATTTCCATACACTATAAAAGTGAAAGTGTATATAAAAAGAGGGAGAATATATAAACTTCTGTCTTTTATCTATTTTGTTTTCTAACAAGGCGAAGTGAGAAAGGGAGCCACAGAGATTGTGGCCATTCCAAAAATATCCTTAAGCTTTGTTTTTCTGTTATTTCAATTTGTAGCTAAAATGCTATTCATATGGTTTTAATATCATCCTTAAAAACAAGCAATTAAAAGCTGAAATTGGCCAATGGAAGTTTAGCTGTTAAAAAGAGCAGTAGCTGCGTGTTATACATGGAAGCAATGCCTTTTGTTTTAACACATGCTGTATTATTGCCTTCAGAGATGCCAGATGCAAGTCCAGGTGGCAGGGAACTTGAAGGTTCATTCTCATTAATACCTTTGCCAATAACACAGAGACCTTAAGCAGCACAGATCACATTAAAGTCCTTGCTGAATAGCACTATTTGTTCCATCTTCCAGGAAAATCATTCTAATCCATGCAAAGAGAAAGTCTGAGAGTGTTAGCTTCTTTTAGGCTATACTGGTGTTGCAAGTTTTCCTTCTGACATAATTTTGAAGACTAAGCAGTGACTTTCTACAGGGAGATAACTCATTCAGAGCTCCTAGTGGCATCCAAACATTACTGTATTATTATTGAAAATTACAGAATAGATGTAGGCACAAAGAAGGTGGAGGTTATATTCTCCAGCTTTATATTTACACTTGCATATGGAAGTTTCATATTCTTTCTCAAACAGGGCTTCAAAGACACCACAGAGAACTTTGGCTCCTGCAAGAATTACTGCTTCTAAGACACTTTCCTCCTGTGAGCCTAATGCAGCTTCTTCAGGGAATCTAGATCTGGAATTTGACAACATTCTGAATATCAGAAGAGACATGACTTTGAAGAAAAGAATGAAAAAAAAAAAAACAAAAAAACCCACCTTCTTTCCTGTTTTAATCTGCTTTACAGGAAATATACACATTATAGTCTCCATAATAGAAACCACTGTAATTCTCTGTGCTACAGATTGCATTAATCTTTGAACATTTAGACTGTAAATGCAAGTAAAGGTTCATACACATTATTCATATGAAGTGCTAGTTAATAAATATGAGACTACTTCTGAAAATGAGAAGGGCATCCTGACCTCAGTCTGTTCTTTGTCTTGTCTACGTTCTAATCTTCTGGGAAGAATTTTATGCCTGCAATTTAGGTTACTTTAAGATGTCTGACAAATCATAAGGCAAAATGTCTTTAGTCAGTTAAATTGCAGGTAAGAATAATTGTGGGCAGTGTGGTCAAAAGTGGTCCTGTAAGTATGAAGTAAGCAAATAAAAAACAAAATCCTTTACTTGTAAAGTTTTAGCCCCCTCAGTATTTTCCCTGGAGTCTCCAGAATAGTTTGGCTGACCTACAATGTATTATTATTCAGAATATGTTCCCTTGGAAGAAAAGCATTCTCTTTCCTAATGATGAATGCTCTAAAATACATGAAAATTGGACCTAGACCTTGAAAGTATTCAAAGGTTTTGTACTGAACAGTATTGGTACTTCCTTGGATTTTGTCACTAGGGTTTTTTTTTTCTGGGGGGGGGACAGTTTCCTAAATGATTCCTCCTCTTGAAAGTTGAAAGAAAGTTTGCTTTTACATTTTCTGAAGCTCAAAGAACCATACAGAGAATGCTAAATATTCACTATGGTACTAACTCCTATAGATCTAATGATAGTTTGTTATTGATGACTGGTAATGAGCAGGGTATCGTAGAGAAGAGTACTGGCTCATATAGTGTTCATTTTCTTCACTAGTGATTTGAATGATGGGACATAACATCAGTTGAAGGGGAGGTACTAGATAAAGGTAAGTGACTGACAGCACATGCAAAACTTTCAGCCAGAGAGACCTTGGAATGTGAGAAACAATTCAACGGGAGCCTTGTGAGGTTCAACAAAGGGGCATGCCAGCTTGTGCACCTGGAGTAGGATAGTGCCACGCATCAGCCCAGGCTGATAGGAGTACCCTGCTGAAAAAGGGCATGGAGTCACTAGGGACAAGATGCTGATTATAAGCCAACGAGCAGTACATTTTCATTTCATAAGGCAAACCACCTACTGAACTGTATTAGGAGACTAGCAAGCAGACTGAAAGATGTTGTCATCCTGTTCTATTCCAGTTCAAGAGGGCTGTGGAGAAACTGTAGAAGCTCCAGTGGAAGGCATCAGTATGGTCTTGGTCCTAGATCATATAAAGACAGATGGAGGGAGCTGGGCTTCCTTGGTCTGGTAAAAAGAACTAAAGGCTCTGCCTCAAATGACAGGCTGAACTAGAGATCTCCACAGATCCCTCTCAACCAATATTTCTATAATTATTCGAAAAGAAAACATTTGCTGTTGTTGCATTGAAATAGCTCTGAAAGGTTCTTTTCACTACTGACATTGAACTATATGGATTAAAAGATCTTATCAGGAGGAAAATATCCAACAAACATGAAAATCTGAATTAATCATAATCCATACATATAGTGTAAGCTATGAAATATAATACCTGTCCAAGATATATCTGTCTAGTTAGTAGTTACGGAGTTTTATTAAGCAAGTTAATGAAATAAGGCATTTATGAAAATGTTTGCTTGAATCCACTTCAACAAGACTTTTAAAAAGTGTTTTTTTGTAGTGCAGTTTTATGGTTTGGTCCTCCTTGAGGCTCGATTGTGTGATAAATGACAGTTTGACAGAGATGCAGAGGTACCAGTGATTTTGAAAGCTCCATTTAGTTCTCATTATATACTGTGTGCATCACTTTGGTTTTATTGGACTTTTCAGGAAAGGACTACACCATCATTCTTTAATTCTAAATAGAAATAGAAAACTGTAAATCTCTATACAGAATGACAGCTTACAAAACATGTTCACTTCTTCAATCCGCTTGGCAAGCACACATTTCAAAGTTGAAAAAGTAAGAGAAGGATCAGGTCAAATCCCTAACAGTTCTGAGTATTTTTTATCTTGGACAAGTAAGCAGAGAGTAAGGATTTAAATCCTAAACTAAAGTACTTAAATACACTAGTGCAGCTTCATTACCATAAGTTTCTAACGGTAGCCTCAGCAAGAAAAAGCTTATTTAGGTTCATATCATTTCATGTTGAAAGAAATAAATCCCAGTCCCTTCAGTACCAAGGCATTATATGAAATGCAAATGCAGAAAGAATAAAATGCCATTGCTTCTCTGACCTAAGCCCACTGGTTGTAATTTGGGTCCTCGAAAGGTTACTTCAATTGGAATGAGGAAATTGGAAGCATCAGTCAAACACAGCTTCATGTTACTTTATTTATTTAGAAGGAAGGAAGGAAGGAAGGAAGGAAGGAAGGAAGGAAGGAAGGAAGGGA